>BQNB010067539.1:4747-34168 GCA_026074375.1 Tanacetum coccineum | reverse complement strand
CATTTCCTGACTTCCTTCTATTACTTCTAAAGAGTACAAATGGCCACTACATTTGTGGCCTCGCACATACTTTGGTCATAGTAAAAACACAACTGCTTAGCTCTTTTTCTTCTAATTTATGTTGAGTTAATTTTTAATAGGCCTATTTGGTTTAGCAGTTTTAGGAGTTGCAGGCATAATTTGACTACTTTTAAAATTGGTTCCCACACTATTATTAACAACTCCTCCCACAATACTAGTCTTAGGAGTAGCCAACAAAGGTGCAGATCTACTCTTAGATACAGCAATAGTGGCCTCTTGCATTTTAGCTAAGCAATAAACATCAAGTAAATTTGTAGGTTTAAACTTCTAACAGCCAAACCTATATCCTCTTTTAATCCACCAATGAATAATCTAATAGCATAAGACTTAGTCAATTCAACTTTATTCATTAATGATTCAAAGAGATCTTGGTATATAAGTAGTCTGGCTGAGGTTCTTAAGTTCTACCATAGGATCCTCAAATACTGAATCAAACCTCCTTTTGACCTCAGTTTCATACCTCTTCCAAGTCACATTCTCATGAAACCTCTTGATAAACTACTTATGCCAATTTAGTGCCTTATTAAACACATGCATTGTCACTAGCCCCCCAACCCCCCCCCCCCCCCCCCCCCCCCACCCCCCCCCCCCCCCCCCCCCCCCCCCCCCCCCCCCCCCCCCCCCCACCCCCACCCCCCCCCCCCCCCCCCCCCCCCCCCCCCCCCCCCCCCCCCCCCCCCCCCCCCCCCCCCCCCCCCCCCCCCCCCCCCCCCCCCCCCCCCCCCCCCCCCCCCCCCCCCACCCCCCCCCCCCCCCACCCACCCCCCCCCCCCCCCCCCCCCCCCCCCCCCCCCCCCCCCCCCCCCCCCCCCCCCCCCCCCCCCCCCCCCCCCCCCCCCCCCCCCCCCCCCCCCCCCCCCCCCCCCCCCAAATCCTTTTAGCATCATCATCCTTAAATTAACCCCAAATCCAACAAAAAGAATGGTGAATTCTGTATAACTAGCCGTGAACATCCTCCCTATTGAACTTATGAAACTCAAGTTTGGTCAATCTTCCATACTGATTGGATCCACCACCTCCTTTGTGACTAGTGCCTTTCCTAGCTTTGAGGTTATTGATCTTAGTAGTTGCAAATTGCTAAAACAGTAATAAGCCTCTAATATTCTCATTTATTTGATCTACAACAGTTTGAATTCTCACTAATCCATTTTCCACAATATTAGGTGTAACTAATAGAGTGTTTGGATCATTAGGTTTAGAGGATTATGTAGTAACCATGATTAAAAGTAGTTATTAAAAGATTGATGATGTGAATTGATGAAGGTGTTGAAGTATTATGGTGGTCGGAAAAGTGTAATTGATCATAATTGTTACAAGTCAAAATGACTCAAGGACCAGTTATGCACATTTCTAAAGTTGTGGGACTGAAGTGCAAGTTTTATAATTCTGCTATGTTTTCCCTCCCAAAAATAGTTAATGATCGTCTTGCCTATAAAAGGCTTTTCCATTTCATTTTGTCATTCCTATCTTGAATTTGTAACTCATTTCTCTCTGTAATCTTCCTATAAACGTTCCATTGTAATCATACCACATCTATCCAATAACAATCCTATTTTCGAATTGTGATTTCTTATTTACAATTCCTAATTATGTTGTTGCCATTGTTAAAGTGTTTTCTGGTCTAACTGGCTACTAAATGCTTGTTACAATTGGTATCAGAGTGAGTAAATAATTCAAAACATTTTCTTGACAAAGAGCTGGCAAATGCGTATTTTGGGTGCACATCCTCTAATCAATAGTAAAAATCGGGTTAGGGCCTTAACGAAAAAAACTCAATGACTTACCATAGAGGTTTAGTTGGGGTTTAAACTGACATAGATCTGACGTCAAACACTATTGTTGTCAATCTGTAATGACATGAAACATGTTATGAGTTTTATGTTTACTGAATTGCGAAGGAAGCTTCGGGCTTTCTGATGCGGGTTTTGCAACTCGCAAGGAGTTTTACAATCCCCTAGGCAGAGTACCTAACCGTTGTAGTGTAGTAAGGCAAGACTCGGGGGTTGTTATCGTTCTCTAGGGGAATAGGTTGGGAAGGCTCGAACAGAATCTAACAAAGGTCTAAGGGGTTGAGAGAAGATTCTTTTTGTATTTTTATATTTTTATAAAAGCAAGTAAAAATCATAGTTTGAGAGGTTGGTTGGTTTTTAACTAATTAAACTAATAATTAAATCTAAACTACTTTGGTGATAACTATATGGTAAACGAACATATTTACTTAATCATGCATTACTCCTTATTATGTTTCTCCAAATTATGTTGCTTTGTCACTCTTGTAATGATCTGTGTAAGTATTTCCTAAGTCATGAACGAATTACACGAACCCGCCGTCTATGTAATATTCCGTTAAGGCAACGCACAAGTAAGGTAGTATGAAGACTATTACAAGGCCCCTAAGAGTACATTACATGCATTTAAAACACTTAAGAGGGATCAACCATATTAGGGGTAAGGTAGTATGAAGATTTTACTGAAGAACCTTTCTACACACTCGCGTTTCCCTAGACGCCTATGCTAATTTAATATCTTATGGGTAGTTTTCTAAAGCCTAACGCGCACATTCATCACAAGAAGCAACACAATAAGGATCTATATATTAAGTTTCATGCAATCATAAGTAAATACTAATGGATCTAGCCGGACATATTATAAAGAAGTGAAGAACATAAATCAATCAAACAACACATAAACATATTGAATGATAAAAGATAAAGGATCTCACTTGATTAGAACATGAGTTAATGGCAGATACAAGAGGGTTTTGACACCTTAAAAATGGCCTAAGTAGCAGCCAAATTTGTCTTCTAAAACTAGGGTTCGGATCCCAAAAGTTACACACTAAAAACCCTAAAACAAGTTTTTATATATAGATTTTCAAGCGCGATGGCGTCACAAGGTTTCTGACGTCGTCGCTCTGCCAAATCTTTTAGGGTTTCTTTTGAGGCGGCTACGTTCTGACGCCGTCTTGGAAATCTTGACGCCGTCACTTGTATGATATGACGTCATCGCTAGGAATTGCGACGCCGTCTCCATGCACTGTACGGAATTCCTCAAGAGACTTTGGTGTAGAGTTTTAGTCTTGTCTGTTTCTTCTCCAATTAAGCCCAAGTCACGTGTTTTTCCTCCAAAAGCCATCCAAATGCTAATATGCAAAAACAAACGATTAAGCATATAATCTGGGCATATTTGCATTATTTAGAGGGTTAAATGACCCTAAAAAAGTGTATAAAATGACACCTTATCAAATACACCTACACTTGGGATTTTCTTGTTCTTAAGCAAATGGGCGTTTCTACCTAGACAATAGCAGTATCAGGGGGCATTTAACTTAATCTTTAAAGGTATTTTACGACACAACCTTCTGGACCTCATAATTAAAAGCACAGAAATCTTATACTAGCACCTCACATAAGTGTTTGGATTCTCTCTTTCACTCGAGTGTATAATAAATTATAATAATAATAAAGGAAACAGAAAATTAACACTCATTACCTATCGTAGCATACAAATTACCATAAGCTTGGTAAAGGATCAAACCTCCACCGCTAAGCGCAAGTACTAGTCATTACTATCAAAGAGGTCTTTTAAGGGTTGTGCGGTGTAGGTGCAAGATAACATTAATCAAAACGGAAACGGATAGGAAATATTTAGGGGTGAATTTGTGGTGAAGTGGTTAGTTAATTACTTACAAGAATACACGTTGATTGGGTTGCTAAGCCAAAGACTCGAACAAAGATATATAAACTCTATAGAACTCTACATCAATCTCTTTTCTTTTTTTACTATTTTTCTTTTTTGTTGATAACATAATACATCACTTGGGGTTTATAAACACCATACACTTGAGTTTTTGCTAACTCATTACATTTTTACCTAATCTAGATGACGCCAATTGAAAAGGATCAACAAACATGGAGCGTATTGAGCTCTATTGGGGGTAACATGTGACTTCTTCCCTAATTCTTCATAAGTTAAAAATTACCATGATTCGCAATCGCCCCAAAACTGTATTTACAAGGATAAATAACTTGACTTAGCAACTATGTACTCCTGCAATAATTAACTGGGTTTACAATAATTACTAAAATTGAGTAACTATGAGGTAGCTAAGGCCGATTTTTGGTTAACATTGGTTCAAGGGTGACAATGCTCTTCATTAATAGTCTGGAATCCACCAGAAAATTATGATAACCATGAAAAAGATAGGCTTGAGGGTGTACTTAGGGAATCCTGCACTAAAAATGAGTGCATGGCAAGGGTGTTGGATAGTTATATGATTGAGGTAACCATCATAACAATTACAGGTTTAAACACATTGTTAATCCTAGTGTCTCTTATCATTTAGCAAATCCTAATTCTCACTATGTGGTGCTCGAGATGCATCACAAAAATAAGTTAATAATGTTAATAAACTACCGGTACTCATAATAAAATTTATAGAACTGATACCAGATGCTCCAGAAAAGGCGAGGAAAAAAAAAAAAATAAAAAAAAAAAAAAAAAACAAAAAAAAAAAAGAACGAAACCACATATACACATCCATTATGATGAAATAGATACACATGATTCCTTACTTCTTAACTCGAGAAAGCTAAAGGTAAAATTACCTTGGGTATCAAAAATGGATACTCGAATTCCTATAGATCTAAAAGCGAGTCTCACATATTTTGGGGTGGAATTTTAAGGATTTTTGTGCTAGCCATATCAATTCCTATCCGTGAGACGCTAATAATACTCGGTTTTCGTCGGTATGTGTCATATTTTTTTAATTTTGGTTAAAATTACTGTCTATGCTATGTTTCAATATATTACTCATCATTTTAAGGACACAGAAAATGGCAATTGAAAGAATAGTTTCTAAGGCTTATTCCCCCTACACTTAAGTTGAACATTGTCTCTAATGTTGTTCTTAAAAGTACCCGTAAAACGAATAAAGGAAAATAAAACAGGTAAAAGAAACTAGTACCTCCCCTGGTTTGCTCAATAATGGAGAAGAAACATGCGATAACTTGTTAAATCATCCTCCAAGAATCATTCTCCTGAAACTTCCTAAGAACTTTTAGGTTTCTCCTCATCAGATATAACTTAGAAATCAAAGACAAAGACAACTACACATGGCGTAAAATCAGCGGGATAATGATATATACAACAAAACTTTTAGGGTTGGCTCTATGAAAACAGTAAAGATAGGATGAATGTGATGATATAATCAAGGTTTCTGCAGGCTTATAAGAAAATTACAAATTTTGGATATTGTACAAATCATTTTTCAAAAATAATAGAAAAAATTCGAATTTTCACAAAACTGGAGGCGCGACGCCGTCAGGAGAATTCCTAACGCCGTCTCCAGCCACTGTGAAAATTTCACATTTTTGTTTCTTGAAAAATTTCCTGCACGCGATTCTATTAGTTACTCCTTGTGTAAAACACTTCATAAACATGAGATTAATCCTTACAATCATATGACTCGAAAATGACGCGAATTAATCTAAACAATTTATTTTATATGTTTGAAAGGGTTCTTATAAACCGGATATTTGATGTGTTTCAAAAGCTTTAAATTTATAAGACTAGAATTACCGATTATTAAATGGAAACACATGGATAAAAGTATAACCTACGTATGTAGTATAATATTTTAGGTAAGATCAGGTCGTCCACAAGGATTTGATTATGTTCGTATAATTAGAAGTTTTAAGACAAAATTTAAGGTCTTTTTCAGATGAAATATGATTGATGATGATTTCAATAATTGAGGAGAATGACTACTCAGATAGTTCATATAATTCATAAGCAATAGTCATGATTACGATCTTCGATTTTAGGACTTAACTTATAAAAAGGTTTTTTCGTCAAAAAATGTTTTCACAAATTAAGTTGTTTTAACTTAAGACTTATATTAGTTAACTTAATTAGATGTGTCACGCAAATAATCAAGTTACTATTATGTCAAATCTATTTTGTTTATCAAATAACATAAGCGGATTTCTCCAACCAAACGATAAGGACCATAGACAAATCTTTAAAACAATATAACACACAACGGGTCTTTCGACCTATACCGTTATATGTATACATTCAAAGTTGATTAACAAAGTTGATAAGATTAGACACAATATGATTTCAAGACAAGCTTAAGATTAATAAGATCGTAATAACACCAAATACTTATTTATTATATTAACATCACCGAGTAGACATAAAGAGCTTAGCCACTCATGGCTATGGTGTTCATAACAAAGTAAAGTAGAGAAACAAGAAACATACAATAATCGGATTAGAGATGGATTGAACACAACCCGTTTACAAGTATCGAATCGTACTAAACCTTATTTAACTAAATACTATGATGTTGTTATTTGTCTTTGCCGGAATTTCTTGCTAAAAACCCAGGGATTGATGAAGATTATAAGAGAGATTTGGATGACGAGGAATTATAGGATTGATGAAAGTGGCTTGATTCGTCTCTATTTATAGGCCGTGAGAGGCCAAAAGTGCGACGCACATTTTAAAATGTGCGGCGTACTTTGCCTAAGTCGGTGGAAATATCATTAATGCTTGAAGGGAAGTGCGGCACACATTCTTGTAAAACTGGCTCACTTCATGTCTTTAATAACTTCATTGAAATTCATTGGTAAGTGCGGCACACACATAAGATTGTGTGGCGCACATTCTTGTGATTTCTTGATTTGTTATTTCTTTTCTTCTAACTTGTCTTCCAAAGAGCATAAACACATGTATCTTGATCATTTTGAGCACGGGATGTCTTCAAGTGAACCTGCACATATTTCATGCTATTAAGTACTAAAAGTTCATGAGAAATGATGAAATATATACAAATAACGCCGCCAAAAACATGTATAATTTAGTTGTTATCAAATCCCTTCGTACTTAGCTTTTGCTTACCCTCAAACAATTAAAGCGAGAAAACAAGATTATTTATCATGGACGTGGAGAAATTATTTTTTTATACAAGAGTTTACTGGTTTTATAACGTTTCAGGCATAGACATATAACTAAGCACCTTACATGAAATGTATTTGTTTTTAGTTTCACTCAAGTCACTCATATAGGGTTTATATTTGTGAAGTCACTCAATTACACAAACATAATCTAGATAGCTACCATAGGCTTGTACAAGACACATAAACATGCCCGTTGAGGCGTGAGTGTTAGGAATCCAAAAAAGGATCGGTCACTCCACGTATTTTACGTTTCTAGCTTGTAGTTCACAAAGTATTATTTAGTAAGCTAACCGGGCCAATGCATAGAAAGCCCATGGAAAGCCCATGGAAAGCCCACTTTATCATTTATATAAAAGCCCCCTCCACACATAGAGAGGGTGTTGGTTAGTTCATTTTTACACATAGTTTATGTGTGTTTTCTATGTTCTCTCCATCTATTTTCTCTCTCTAGCTTTCTCTCTCTAAGATAGTGTATGTGTGAAGTATTATAGAAACCTACAATTGGTATCACTCGCCTCATGTGGGTTTAGTGTTTCGTTGTGGTTATTTTAGCTTATTGAGATTCGGCTTATTTTTTTCTCTTTTCGTGCTTATTAGAAAAAGTTCAATCTATCTTTGTGTCGTGGTTTAAGAATCTTTGTCATAGTCGTTTCCTTATTTTGATAAATATAACTTTTCTCTTAAATGGCTTAGTTAAAACAAATAGCTTATCTCTACACGTTTTGGTGTTATCTCTTCAAGTCAGAAACTTCTTCTTTAACTCGTTTCCAGATTTGTTTTTCAATTTTTGTGTGTGGCTTATTTATGGTTTGAACAACTTATAGTCATGGAATATTATTCTTGGTTAAAAGTTCCCTCACAGCTTATTTTTTGGCCTTCTAGTTGTTTCAACATCTTATTTAAGCTTATGTCTTAGCTTATATACCACGGCTTATTCTCCAAGGTTTTAGGTTTGAGCTTATTGTGGTGTAAACTGCTTATTTCGAGTGCTTATTTTTTTGGTTAGCTTATTTTTGTGGTCCATGGTTTGAACAAGACAAGAGGAACACATATCTATATTTCTAGCTAATAGTATGATGGTGTTTTGTTTGTTTGGCAAAAAGACAAGAAACGAAAGTACAAGGTCGTTGTTTGTGTTTCCTTAACCATCGCGGTTTATGTTTCTTTAACCAGTCGCTGTTTGTGTACACCAACAAAGTCGTCGCAGTTTGTGTTGTAACAGGGAACAAAAAGTGATCACGGTTTATGTCATTTAACAGAACAAAACTCTGCTAAATCTCTAGGTTGGTCGCGTTTTGTGTTCCACAGTACAGTCGCTGTTTGTGACAAAAGAGTGGTCGCGTTTTGTAACAGGGGTAACAAGAACAGGTCGCGGTTTGTGTTGTGTAACAGGAACAAAGAAGGTCGCTATTTGTAACATCAAATAGAACGAAACTCTGCCAAAATTTAATCATTTCTACAAATTCAGGTCATTATGAACAAGAACTATAAACACAATTTTAAGGTTTTTTTACGATTAGGTTTCATGCTGTTTCTTTTTTTTCTTTTTTTGGATTTTTTGGGGTTTTGAGTTTGTTGTTCGCGAGTCTTCTATCTACTTCTATTACAATCACGATCCTTCGCTAGTATCGTTGTGTGTTTTGTTTTGGTCGATCTAAACCACACGAAGATGCGAGAAATAATATTAAATTCGTTACTTTTACAAGTTTCACATCGAAAATAAAAGAAAGTAAAAAAGACAGCGGGAGTGGTTTCTTATTATCTTTATAATTTGAAAATTCCACTGTCCAGGTCCTTGGACTTCAAGTCACACTTCACCTACGTCCTTTATTTGCTTGTTTTACTTAAAATTCTAAATAAATGTTTTACACCTATTCGTTCTTAGTAACTTAATTACAGCCGTTACGTCCTTCAATGTAAACTGTTTTGAAACCGTTTTAGTCCCTACAAATTCAATTAAACAATCTTTAATCCACCTTACTTGGATTTTCATTACACCGTAATCCTTGTATTTGTGTTTTAATCGAGCGTTGTATTCTTTTAAGTTAAAGTGGTGGTAACCGTTAGTCTTCTTAACTCATCTATCGTCTAACACATTGATCCTAGTAATTCAATTACTACTACGTTATCATACTATACAAAACCTTAATTACAAATCATTTATTAATTCAAGGGTTACTTCTTGTTTTTGATAAAATCCTTTTTAAAAGTCGCTTCTTTTCTCGGTTTAAATCATAAATTTGTAAAATCCCTTTGAACGTTAATTGAATTCAATCCACAACAACAAATCACTTAATCTATTTAATATCTTTAATTTCATTTCACACATTGAATTTTAATGGAATCTTTGAATTCTAATTCACAAGAGAGAGAGCTGCACCAATTGCAACTAGAAGAAAGGACATATACACTACATACGGAATGAAAATGTTTTTAAGGCTCAGTCACATCTTAGCAATCTATATCAGGTTAGTTTTGTTAACATGTTAGACAGACCAAGTCTAAATGAAATGGCATTTCGTACATTCTTCGGTAACAAGCATACAACGTTCAGAAAAAAAATGATCCATAAAATGGATCAGTTACGCCTGCAATTTGAAAGAGAGAACCTTCATAAGGTTAATGCAAATACTTGTCTGCAAGAACTCCGAATACAGTTCAAGGAATTTTTTGCATCAGAAGAAGTAAATTCTTCGAATCGTATGAATCAAATTATGCAAGAGAACTTCAAAGACTACTTGGGTAGCGAACATGAAATTTACAGAAGTCATTTACTTGTGCACCTGTATATACTTGAAAAGTTTATTGATGAAAGTGTACTTAATTACGGTGAATTACTATAGAAAGAAAGTGAAGTTAAAGAAATAAAGGAGACTGAAAAATTGTTGAATGAAGCAATACCTCATGAACATGAGATTGAGAAGAGTTTCAAGCTGCATGCAAAAAATGTTCAGTACAATTCGGTTCAAGCAGTGCATGAAAGTTTGGTTGTCACGGAAAGCAGTAGGATTGAGTCGGAAAATAACAACTCAGAGAATGCACTCAACAAATCAGTGAATGAAACTCAGATGCAAATGCAAGAGGGAAAGGTTGATATGGGTAAAGCATTGGATGCTGGGTTTATTGTTATTGAAACCAGTGGGTCAGAATCAGAAAAGCATGATACAAACAACAGATTCGAGAATGATACACATGCTGAGGATGCATATATCAAACCCGTGAATGACAAAGAGCCAATGGATGAGGTAGAATTAACTACTCAACATAATGTACTTGCTAATGAACAACATCATAGTGAGCAATCTAAACCCATTTATGACTCATATCTATTGGAAAAGGTTGAAAGCAATACCACTCCCGATTTAACAAATATGAGTAATAGGGGAGGAGAGATTGACCAGTATGCTAAAAAATGTCAAGTTACAAGTCCTTTACTTAATCCATTAACTCAACCTAACACAAGTGAACAATCATACCAATCTCTCGAGTCTGAAAACATTTCTCTCAAAAGACTGTTGCACAATTTTAAAAAGATTTTTCAAGAATGGAAGCACATTGTGTTCATCTAGAACTTAAATATCAAAATCAAGCTTTAAAATTCAAGCAACATGGTAAAATTTTGAATGAAACAAGTAATAAAGCCAATATTAAAATAGAAAAAGATGTACTTGAAATAATTAGCATCAAATTGGAACATAGTGTGGCTAAATTACTTGCAGATAATGAGTAGTTAAATAAGGAAAATGAGCAGTTGAAACAGACTTACAAAGATCTTTTTGATTCTATCAAAAAGACACGAGTTCAGACGAAAGACCATAATGACTCACTAATTGCTCAAGTAAATAGTAAGACTGTTGAAAATGCCCATTTAAAGGCTCAGATTCAGGAAAAGGTTTTTGCGAATGTAGCATTGAAAAAAGAATTAAGAAAGTAAAAAGGAAATAGCGTGGATACTAAGTTTGCAAAGCCATCAATCTTGAGGAAACCGTTTTACAACCACCTAGAAACAATAAGTTGTTAGACAACCGAATACGTTTAAATCTGAATGACCTAACTTTTTAAAACCATGGTTTGCCTCCCAAGTTGATGTGAATAACGTTTTGTCAAAACCAGTCAATCCTCATTATTTGCCTAAAGTTCGAGAATATGTGCTTGCAAAACCTTATCACGTGATTGCACCTGGCTCATCTAGGATTAGTCAAGGAAGAATTCTATGTTTAAATATATGGTAATAATCACATCTAGAGGAGGAAGCTAGGGAAAATGACACAAGAAGAAATAGGAATTCAAAATCTAGTGTGATGCATACTACTAGTTTACAAAACACTACTAATTGTAGCAAACAAAAACCTAGGAGCAACAATCAAACATCTAGGAGTTTTCCTGTATCTAAGAGTAGTAGTGTAATGTCAAATAGTGTGCCACTAGTAGATCACTCTAGGAATTTTAGTTCCTTTTCAGACTCTAAACACTTTGTTTGCTCGACTTGTCAGAAATGTGTCTTTAATGCAAATCATGATGATTGTATAACAAAATTCCTAAAAGAGGTGAATTCTCGTACTAAGGTTCAATCCCCTAAGTCTAGAAACAGTATCAAACCCGTAAAAAAGAAAAGTAACGTAAATAAACCTAAAAGATGAATCTCTAAAGGATATAGGCTTTCTTCAAATAAGTCTTTCGATGTGTATGAGAAAACAAACACCCATAGATCTTGTCTTAGGCGGAAATCGACAGGTAGAATTTTCAAGATTGTTTGTCTTAAGTGGGTTCCAACTGGAAAGATATTCACCTCTAGCACAACTAAGGTTGTCTGTGAACCCCCAAATGGTTCAAATGAAGATATCACTAACCTATATGAATGCGAACAAACTCTTAATGTCAAGTACTCTTAACTTAAGTGCATGTACATCTTTCAATCCTAAAAAGGAAAGACTTAGAGTTTGTATGCTGAAAAGAGTGATATATCAGAAACCAAGGGTTCAAGGAATTTATATATGATGAACAAGAATAATGGCGTCTGTAGACAACACTTCAAACCCCGCTCCTTAAAGAAAAGAAAGGTGTGCGCTTTAATGCGCTTTATCTTTAAAAGAAGATAAATCTTCTTGTTTTCGACCATTCTCATCAACATTTTTCATAATTTCCCATGCTCGTTCAGTCATTAAGTGGCTCAACGTACATTAGATTGTATTTTAATTCACTTGTTCAATCAAAAATGGCAATTACAAATGCAATTTTTGAAGGGGGGAATAGTGAATACTATGTGATCAATACGGTTTAACTTTTTGGGTAAAGACAATACGGTTTAACTTGGTCTCTCATCAAATGGTTAATGGCTTCTGAATAATTCAGTTTAGGACCCGGGTTTCAATTAATGACTCCTGCAACATCCAGTTCAGGACTCGCACCAAACATTGTTTCTCAACAACCTTGTACCCCACCAACTAGAAATGATTGGGATCGTTTGTTTCCTCACCGCTGTTCGTTGAATATTATTTAACTCCACCTATGGTTGTTTCTACAGTTCCAGTGCATTGCACAAAGAGATGTTGGTTAGCCGATTCACCTGTGTCAACTTAGTTGACCAAGATGCACACATCATACAAGTATCCCATCTAATACAAGAAACAAGAAACTTCTCCAATTTTGTTCTTAAGGTGTTGAAGACATCACCAAAAATTACAACTCTTTATATGATGATCCACTTCTGAAGTTCTTATGAGATTCAACCTTTCAAGGATCGTCATTAAATGTGAAGCCATCCCATACTCCATTTGAACTTCTTGGTAAATGGACTAAGGATCATCCAATAGCAGATGTGATCGAAGATCCTTCTCGCTCAGTCTCCACCAGAAAGCAACTTCAGACTGACGTTATGTGGGGTTATTTCATGTTATTTCGATGCCTTTCTCACTTCAGTTGAATCGAATAATTATAAAGAAGCAATGCTGAACCCACTGAGATTGATTGCCAATGCAAGAAGAGATACATGAATTTGAGAGATCTGCAAAGTATCGGGAATTTGTTACCGTTGTCCGATCTCGTAATGTTGATAAAATTAAAGTGGATCTTCAAAGTCAAGAGAGACGAGTGTGGCGGTGTACTTAAAAAAACAAGGCTTGATTAGTTGCTAAAGGATATCGATAAGAGGAGGGAATAGACTTCGAGGAATCATTTGCACCTGTTGCCAGAATAGAAGCCATTCGTATCTTCATTGCTAATGCTACCACCAAGAACATGACAATCTATCAGATGGATGTCAAACCGGCTTTCTTGAATGGTAAGCTACGCGAAGTAGTTTATGTTTCTTAACCGGAAGGAATCGATAGATCCAGACAAGCCAAAAATAACATGTACATGCCTCAAAAAAGGCACTCTATGGTCCTTAAACAAGTTCAAGACGTGTAATGATATGCTGTCCAGTTTTCTACTATCACAAGAATTCTCTAAGGGTGCAGTCGATCTAACACTATTTACCAGAAATGCAGGCCGCGACATCTTATTGGTACAAATTTATGTTGACGATATAATTTTTGCCTCTACTAATCCCCGTTCCATGATAAAGACTCAGAAATATAAACAAACGCCTCGATCATAGAAATGACAAAGACAACCTAAGTTGGCGTTCCCATAACGGTCAACTTCTCAATCATCCCAAACTTTACATACTTTTACAAAATTGGTGATATGAGCCACTTTATACAAAACTATACATCGTTGATTTTTATCCACATATCAACGAATAATCGATCTTTCTAAGTATTTCATCGGTTTAAGTTTAAACGAACCGACTATCAATTATCCTCCTCTTTTTTTATGCATTTTCTATTATTTCATTTTTTTTCAAACATACATAAATCTAGGTGCAATTTCATCGTCTTCACAATCATAATTCATTCGGATAATTTTTTTTCTTTCAACACTTCAACTTCGGACATAATACATAATCACAAAAGTAGCAAAATACACGAGCTACATATTTTCCCATTGCATTGTGCAATTTCCTGACCTAACTAGGGATAGAAAATTTCACTTTGACACAAAAAATTCAAAACTTTACACAAAAGCAACTAGTAACTTGATTAAGTAGTCTTAATCTACAGGGTAGGCTAAAGTGTAAAGGTGTAACGAAATACACATTTAGTGTGAAAAAGACATGAATGGCTCAACAGGTTTTTCTAGGGGATCTTACTCTTATAGTGAGAGTAAGCAAAGGGTTACACGGGGTTTAACTAACAGTGTAGTTAGTTAATTTTACAACATTTAGGCTTTTTGGTGTATTCCTAAAAATTTACCCGTTAAACATGTTACTCCATCTAAGTCCATAGTACTCATCGTTGTGGTCTCGAGTGATATACCAAGCCAAGTTCTAAAGTCCACTACATCACCGGCATACTCATAATTTTTGTGGATTTTTTTAGTAAACGTTTGGAAACTGAATAGGCTTAATTCTCATAATTTGGTATTAAGGGTTATACTGCGTAAGGTCATGTAACTAGTAATTTTTACAAAAGTTATGCTATTTTTTTTTAATTTGGCATAATTTAAGCATATAGCATATTATTTGTAAAAGAAAGGACAAGTAGGCGTTCTAATTCTCCATCCCTCCACTTTAATTATACAACGTCCTCGTTGTATAGATAAAACAATTTAAAGAAAATGGGAAATAGAATTAGAATGAGGAACTCCCCTGATATGTTGCTCGGGATGATTCTCCAATTTGAGTTCTTGAGAAAAAGTGTGTTGACGAGGCATCAGAATGCTCGTAGGAGTTCAACACATGTCTTTTTCAAAGTATACCATATCGTCGATTTCCTTACAACATGGTCCTGCATAAAAGTTTAGAAGATAAAAGTGCAATTCCTATCTCGGTTTTACAATGGTTACAAAGCAGGAAAATAATTAAACACACTGTACAAGAGGTCAATACGCCGTATCCCAAACCCAAGGATACGCCGTATGAATCTTGTAAAAACAAATATTTTAAAGTTTTGCAGAAAATAAATGCTAAAATTAAAGACTGATAACGTCCAGACAGGTTCGATACGGCGTATCCATAGGGGTTCGATATGCCGTATTGAGTGTCTGGGAAGACAAACTCAATAAAACAACTAAAATAACAATTCAAACAATTTAAAACAACCAGGTTGTCTCCCGGTAAGCACTTTTCTTTCAGCTAGTCTTTAAGTTAGACTTTTTCTTTCTCTTCATTCATTCGTCCATTCGCTCGCACTCGTCCCCGTGAGCGAATCTCTCCATAATATTTTGGCATGACACAATCTTTTTGCAAAATGACATGCCGAGCACAACACCACTTGTTATATCCACATCGTTAGTGATTGAAAAGCCTAAAATAATAGAAAAATTCCCAACAAAAATAGGTATGTTAATCAAAGTCCCTGCTAGATTCTTCCCTTCATGATCACCCTTGTCCTTAATTATAGAATTATAAAAACGTTTAGTCATGATATTAATGGACAAGGAAGGAAGAAAATCAGCATTAACATGTCTATACCCAATCATACAAGAAAATTTCATTTCGTAACAACTCTTATAAGTAGGCTCATCGATAAAATCAAGGGTTGGCTTAAAATCATCTTGATTCATTATAGGTTCTAGAGGCATATCCAAATCATTTAATTCAATATAATTACCATAGAGTGGGTCGAATGATTCATTAATAGCCTCTCCTAAAAACTCAATTTTGGAATCAATATCCGTTCTTTCATTTACCATATAGACCCTTCTAATTATGCGGCTTATTTGACAGCTTATTAAAAGCTGTCAAATAAGCTCTAAACCAACAAATAAGCTAAAACAGATTGAGTGCCCTATGAAAGGGACTTGTGCACCAATTTTTAACTTTTAAAAATCATTTTAGCTTGCTGAATTTTGAAGGTGAAAAAGGGCTGTGGGTTTTTAAAACTGTGACTAAAAAAAAGCTTGGGTGTTTTGACTTAACAAGTCAAAAGACAAAGAAGGTTTGACAGCTTCTTAACACACTCAAAACAAACTCTTTTTGACACTTAAACTCAAACCACAAGTGCTTAACTAAATAAGCACTTGTGGTGTTGTTAAAAATCTAACAGTTTCAAAAATGGTTTTAAAAAACTTTGAAAAACAATTTTGAACCTTTAAAACTTTTGAAAACAGTTTAAATAAGCTTATTAATCTAAACTAAACCTATTTCAATGACCATAACCCATACCAAGACCATTCTGACCCGTTTTAAAGCTTATGCCAAACACCCCTTTAATTTCTTAAAATGGAATTTAATACTTTAAGAGGCTGTTTTAGCTCACAATTCTAAAAGGGAAAGGACAAATAAGCATTAAACAACCTTAATGAACAAATATAAGCTGGAAATAAGCACTCTAAAGAGCTAAAACATAATAAGCTAAGAAAATCTAGAAATTGAGACTTTAAAAGAGAAAAATAATGGGTCTCCCTTGTTTCTACCCGTTTGACCCCACGACCCTAATAGTAACAAATACATGTTATACTAGTCTATCAAATGAAATGGGGGCGAATGATAGGAGTATACGGCAAAAACGCAAATCCTAACTCTAAATCAAACCCTAACCCTAATTCTATTCGAAAGAAAAAGAAAAAGAGTAGGGTGACATACCTTCGGATTAGGATTTGTGAGATACAAACAAATTATAGGTTGAGATTTAAGATCAATGAGGTGTGGCAATTACATTTTTAAATGTGAGTGAAAAGTGTGCATGAAAAGGTATCTGGCGTATTAGCTGGGTGTTTATACCCACGCTGGATACGCCGTATAGGGAAGTGTCCAATACGGCGTATTGGACATTATTGTTTGACTTAGTCAAAGTAAGTTAAAATTGGTTGATGCGGCGTATAGGTGTTGCTATAATACGCCGAATTCATTTGTGGGGACCAATTTTTCAAAGATTTTAAAGATTTTAACGTACCTTGGCCTCTGCAATATTTTTGTATGAGCACCATCCTTATAATACCGCTTAGGGTCGAACGGGATGCCAAGTGGCACATATAAATTTTTAAGAAGACTTAATGGTATCCCATTGTTAAGACAATTCCAACTCACGATATTAGCATTCAATGTCATGATAAAGAATTTCTCGTTGAAAATTTTATTTATTTTATCGTGATTTGTTCTCGGAAGTTCATTTGACCCTTTAGTATCAATGTTTATTACGTTACTTCTAGAAAGCTGTGTTATATCGATATTATCATCATTGTCCTTGTCCGTTTTTATATTGTTGGGAAAAATTACATCCAGAGGAAATGAATCATTAAAGTATAAAACGTTTTGTTCCTCTTCATTATATGCGGACAATGATGTTTCAAATTTATCGATATGTCGAGAACTTACAGAAGGTTCAATCAGTGGGTCTGATTTAGACTTTAAATCATCATTATAAGCGATGGCTGGGAATTCATTCTCAAAATCTTTAAAGAAGTCTAAATTATCAATATCACCAATCGTAGGTTCTGGTGATGGAAATGAAGGCATATTTACTTTATCATTCTCAATTTCCGAATCTACAACAACAACAACAATACCCAATCCCGCCAGGGCAGGGTATGGGGGAGGTGAAATATAGACAGATCATACCCCTACCCTTGACGGGTAAGGAGACTGCTTCCGTGTAGAAATTATTTATAAGAAAATGAATTTTTGTCAAAAATTACCATGTAATCTTCATCGTCGGATTCGTCAAATGATATTCTAAAATCAATTTCGTTTTCGTTAAAAGGACTTACCGTGGGTTCACATGAGAGTGCTGCATTGGATGTATCATCAAAGACTATAGCTGGGTATTCAGTTTCGAAGTTCGTGAAGCTATCGTCTTCCTCTTCACAATATTCAAACTTACTGTATGTGGAAGTTTGCCAATCAAACGTCTCACCACAACTTAGAGCTTTCTCTTCTTGAAGTTTGATGTATTCCTCCATAGTGATGTTTGGATCGTCTATGATAAACCTATGCAGGAAATCAGAAGCAAGGAAACGGACTACAAAGCAGAGTACTTTTGAAAACAATTAAATAATGCGAGAATTTAAACACAGAATTAAATTCAAACAGAATTAAATTACACTAATTAAATTATTCTATGGTAATGGTTAGAAATACTAATAAAATTAAAGGTTAAACTTTTTCACTCCCCGGCAGCGGCGCCAAAAACTTGATGTGCTGTCGTGTAGGGTCAATTTATTGATTACCAAGTTTTAAATTTATATTTAGCCGACTTATCCTAAAACAACACTTTAACGGGCAATGTGTCGAACACTAAGAGCGAGGTCGTTAACCTTATATTATATCAGTATTTTAATTACTCTAATTAAGTTAATTCTAATTACTTGTTAAACCTATGCTAAACCTAGTTCTAATGATAATGGGGGGTTTTCAGCCTGAGAGACTGGCACAGGTTTTATGGTGACAATAATCAATTCTAAACACAATAAACAAGTAAGAAAACAATAAGAAGATAAAAGAGCGGTACAAGCCAAATGATAGAAAACTGTATTAGCCATATTAAATCCGAATAAACGCTGGTTTGTTTATTTAGTGCAATGATTTCTTATCTCGAAGCGCCATATCATTCTTAAGACTTAGGCGGGACATTATCCTAAGACTTAGACACGTTGAATCCTGTAACAATTAACGTATCCACATAAAGCATCCTTTTAGTTTAATTATAATCTATCTAGGGATTAAAACAATGGGGATCTTGTTAAACCCTATCCCATCGGGACTTTACCCACTTACTGTTTGACGGTATTTTATATACTGGTAGTTCACTGTTCGAGTCTTTATCAATTAATTAAGAATATACTTGTTAAACATTATGGGTCACTTGCCAGTCCAACTAAGCTTATAATTTAAAGACAAAGATAGAACATTATTTGTGATCCTATTGGTCCAGTAAAGACCAAACCTTAGGTTGACTTACTACTTTGGGCTCATTGACAGTTGGTTCAGGCAAAGATTCACAGGTATCAAAGTCACTAGTTTGGGTTTCAGATTCACTAGGTTGAGACTGTTTTGGACCATATGTAAATTGTGAGTAATCTATTTCAATATCAGGTCCAGATTGGCATGTAATTTCCTGTCATCGGGTGGGGTACAACATGCAATCCTTCTGCTGTAACAAACCTATCAAACAAGGCCCATGATTTTCTAAATCACTTTCCTTATACAATAAATACACTTTTGTAAAAACTTCCATTTTCATAACTCAGGATGCCATCATATCTGAAATCCCCATAAAACCAAGCCCAAATTTATCATTATCCACTCATCAGCGTATTTAGTAGTTTACCTAAAGATAAGATTTTTAGAAGAGTTAGTGCCATTTTTCTATTTTTTAGCTTTTAATCATCTTTTTCTTTTTCAGCTTCCTGCCAACCAGTTTCTTATGGTATGTAAGGACATCTGTTTTATCATCTAAGTCTATTTTCATAAACCTTATCTTTTCCTCATACCAAAGTTGACCTTGTTGATGAGAAACTAATTGTGCTTCAACTTTCTTTAAAGCTTGAGTATATGCCTGTATTTCTATGCTTGCATCACTGAGTTGTGCTCTTTGTTCATCATACAGTTTTTTAGGTTTAACATAAGACTCTTTACATTCTTTGGAACAAGAAGTTACCTCTGTGTCTGAGCCTGAGCTGTTGCAAGCCATCAAAGCATAATCTTCTTCTTCTTCTGAGTGACTGGTCCAATCTACACATCCTCCATCAAGAGTCATCAAATCATTAGATTCCTCCTTCTTCCCAAGTCTTTTGCTATTATCATTAGCTTTATTCTTCTTTGACTCTTCATTGCCACCAAATCTAGATTTTATGGCTTCCCACATCTCCTTTGCATCGTCACTTGTGACACCTTTGCTAGATGATCTTTTGGTAAAGCAAGGATAAAGGAGGCCTTGCATCTCCTCTCTTTCCCTAGCTAGGGTTTCTTCAGCAGTCTTGGGTGGCAACACCTTCATTATCCCATGAGTATCTGTAGAGACGTTCACAGGACCATTACCCTTTTGAATGACTTCCCATAAAGGATAGTCTGTATGAGCTAGGTAATGCTCCAATCAGGCTATATTTGATGCTATACAGCTCATGGGTTATGAGGGGGATTTAACTGTTCTAACATTTAACAAAGCTTTGTTTTCACCCCAATGGAGATTTCTTTTTCATACAATGAATCATTGTATTAGTTCAAAAAGCACCTCTTGGGATCAAATTCCTACCAACATTGCCACTGCTATAATTTGCTTAACATCTAATTAGAAATATAATTTTTCTAAATTAATTTGTGATGGTATGCTTAGACACTTAGATGCAAAGAAAAAGTTTGTCATGTATCCAAGGTTCATTTCAATCTTTTTAGATAAACAACTAATGAATGTACCAGTACCTTTAGACCATTTTCCTGTAAATGCTTTGACAACTAAAGTTTTCTCCTTTATGGTTAAAAAGGGTAAACATTTTTCAGGGAAAGTCACATCTTTATTTGCTTCTATGTTGGTACAACCAACTGAGGATGAGGGTGCCACATCAGAAAGACCATCTGAACCACAACCTACACTCTCTCCTCCTCACCCAAGTAAAGCCAATGTTGAGCCTCAGACTGACCCATCCCCTAGACCTTTACCTTTTATACATATTCCTGATTCTATTCCAGAGAGTTTTGGTGGGAATCATGGAGGTCAGTCATCCAGTGATAAATCCCTTTCAGGGAATGAGGGTGACATGACACTCCAAAGTGTGTATGATCTTTGTATCTCTTTGTGTACACAGGTTACAGATCAAGCCAAGGAAATTAAACACTTGAAGGCACAGATCAAGAAGCTTAAGAAGAAAGCCAAACCTGTTATCACACACCACAGAGCTTGGATGAAGAGTGTTTCCTTGAAGCAAAGATTGGCAGGAAAGAAATCCTTGAAGAAAAACTAGATGCAAAAGGAGTCTGTATCCAAACAGGGGAGGAAATCTGCCAAAGCTGAACCTTCAGTCCATAAAGATCCATTATTTGATGAGCTTCCTGATGATACATTGGATTATATGGATACTGAAGATGCTCAAGATGTGGGGAGGACAAGAGATGTAGTGAATGAAGAGAAGGAGACTGCTGATGACAAAGTTAGTACTGAAGATGCACTTAGTACTGCTCAACAAAAAGTTAGTACTGACAAGGAAAAAGTTAGTACTGACAGACCAAATGTTAGTACTGACAGACCAAATGTTAGTACTGACAGACCCAAAGTTAATACCGACAAGGAAAAAGATAGTACCGTTAGCCCAGATGAAGGTACTGATGATCAAACTGAAGGAAGAAGTGCTACTCCAACCACTCCAACAACTACTCCTACAATGTTTGGAGATGATGAAACTATTGCTCAAGTTCTTCTCAACATGAGCCAAGCCAAAGCAGTTTCAAGAGAAAAGGAGAAAGGAGTAGAGCTTAAGGATGTTGAAGAGACTGAGAGACCTAGACCTACTTCAACCAGATCATTATTGACATTAAAGCCTCTTCCAAAGATTGATCCAAAAGATAAAGGGAAAAAGAAAATTGAAGAGGAAGATGAGTCTGATACTGAATCTGAAGGTATTCCTGAAGCTGAAAAGAAGTTTAAGCAACTTGCTAGGGATGAAGAGATGGCTAGAAAGGTACAAGAAGATTGGGAAGCAGAAGAAGAAGTTAAAAATTTAGCTGAAGAAGAAGCTATACAGACTGCCCTTTCAAATGAGTAAGATTTTATCCAAGCAAGAATTGAAGCTGATAGACTTCTAGCTCTAAGACTTCAAGATGAAGAGAGAGAGCAGTTCACTGTGGAAGAAAGAGCAAAGTTCCTTCATGATACAATTGCAGCTCAAAGAAGGTTTCTTGCAAAATAAAGAGCTATTGCAATCAGGAATAAACCTCCTACAAGAACTCAGTTAAGGAATTGGATGATGACTTATTTAAAGCATGTTGGAAACAAGAAACACTCAGACCTGAAGAACAAAACTTTTGAAGACATACAAGCTTTGTATGAGAAAGTGAAAAGGTTTGATGAAAGTTTCACTGCTGTTGGTTCCACTGAGGATGAAACAAATATTAAGGAGATGAATGAAAGAGCAAAAGATCTTGAACATAAGAGATTAAAGAAGAAGGTTGCTAAAGAAACTCCAAAGACTGAAGACACATCAAAGGCACCTGCTAAGGTAGATGTGACAGAGCAAGATACAAAGAAAAGGAAGGGTGGTCATATAAAGATGATTGCAAGAAAAAGGAAAAGACCTCAATCAGATGTTAATAGTGATGATGAACACAGAAAATGCCTGAAGATTGTTACATTTGAAGGTACTATGGATAGTGAAATAATGGAGAGAAAATCTGCCATTGCTAGGTTGGATAAGGTATCATCACCAGATGGGGACTATCTTGTTATTTATAGAGCAAATGAGAACTTCAGGGCATTCAACTGTCTATTGGGGGTATTGCATATATTTGATAGGCAAAATTTGTTTCACTTGTATGATTTAGTGATGGAGCAGTACTTAGAAATTACATTAGAAGGAATTGAGTTAATTCTTTGGGGAGATTTGAAGATAATGATGGAATCCTCACAAGAAGAAAATGATCAAAGTGATTTCTGGGATGATCAACAAGATTGGGAGATTGTCACTTGGAGATTGTATGAAGCTTGTGGAGTTTACATACTAGAACTTAAAGATGGGACAGTCATCCATATGTTAGTTGAAAGAAGATATCCTCTTTCCAAGGATTTATTGCAAAGGATGCTTAATCTTAGATTAGAAGTTGAAAGAGAAAGTACTGCTGCTCTTGATTTGATCAGATTTATTAAGCAACAGATTGATGAGAATTGATGATGTAAATAGAGATGAGAAGGGTTTGAGTGTTGGCTAACCACCACACAACAAATGGTCATCAGTTCACCATGCTTAATAGGCATAAGAACTGGCTAGTCCATAAGCAAACGGCTTGTGGTAAAGACTTCTCAAATCCGTTTATGGTTGACAATTTACCAAAAATTGTAGGGTTTTCAACTCACCTTGCTTCATGGTGAAGAGTTGGCTAGTCCAAGATCAAACAGTTCTTGGTAAAGACTACTCAAATCTGTTGATAGCTGATAGTTTGCTAAAAACTATATGGTTTATCAATGCACCATGTTATGGCAATGAAGCATTGGCTAGTCCAAAAGCAAACGGTATTTGGTAAAGACAAATCAATTCCGTTGATGGTTGACAGTTTACCAAAAACTGTATGGTAATTAACTCACCATATTTTTGAAATAAAGAGTTGACTATCCCAGAGCAAACGGCTACTGGTAAAGGAACATCAAATCCGTTTATGGCTGGTAGTTTGCCAAAAACTACAAAGCCAACTTAGTTGGATTGTTGCTGAAAAGATGTTGCTGTGTTGCTGAAAAGATGTTGCTGTTGAAGACTATTGTAAATTTCATAGAATGTAAAGCGAAAGTAGTGATCGACTTACAATAAGAACACAAAGCAATGATTAAAGATAATGAATGCAGTCAAGAAGCGCTATGGATACAATCCAGCAAAAAGCGCCCTAGACAAGACTCGAACATGAGACCTTGCCTAGGAGGGTAAAACCTCCATACCATTGGACCAAATGCCCATTGGTTTCTTACCATGGTTCTTGATTTGGAGAATACAAAGACCTCTCAACAAAGTGAGATTGCAAGCTTGAAAAGAAGAAGGTCAAGAACTCATAAGGTGAAAAGACTATACAAAGTTGGTTAGACTGCAAGAGTAAAAGTCCTCTGGTGATAAAGACAGCTTGGATGATGATGCATCCAAACAGGGGAGGATAAATGATATTGTTGTTGATGAAGATATTACCTTGATTCTTAAAGTAACGAAACGAATAACGATATCTCCGAAAATTATGAAATTTTAAATATTGCCTTAAAATATAAAAACATGGCTATTGCCAAAATACTACAACGTTTGGTGTCCCGGTTCACACCCAGAGACGATTCTCAGATAAAAGCGGAAATACTTCCCGGTTAAACGTAAAATTTAAACAAAACTTTTAAAAATTCAAATTAGCGACCCGTAACGGCTAAAATATTGAACGGAAATTTGCGGGGTGTCACGTCTGGTTTGTTTTAAAAATCAATTTCTTAATTTATCGTTGAATGTTTAATTATGTTTATCACATGATAATTGTCTACGTGTTTGAATATGCGACCTATCATTCAACAGGGTCTAGTTAGGAAAAATCTTTGATACGCCGTATTCATTGGAAATTAATACGCCTATGTATTAGTTAAAAAAATTGTGTTTTTCCCTCAATTCTACCTGTTTGCCCATAGCTTAACACCCTTATCTACACAAATTTTTCGTAAACCCTCACACCTTACTTCTGACGGGCGCTGCGCGAGCCGCGGAACACCACAAAACACACAAAACACATCCCCCAAACCCAAACTCACCAATCACCACCACACCTAACCTAAATCAATTCAATAACATAACTATTTAGATCACAGCCTACCTTCTATCTTATTTAACTTCCAATCAACCCACCAATTTATTGTATATTAGCCAGGTGTGGGTGTGTACATTTTAATTATAAAAATGAGAGTGACAATTTTTATCGTAAAAGTAACCCGGCTTATTATCTGGGTTTTTATATCCCTGCTGATACGCCTATATAGGACAGTGTCCAATACACCTTATTATACATTATTGTTTTGCTATCGATCAAAACTGTTAAAAATGGTATGTATACGGCGTATCATGTGGTTGCTTCTGATACGCCGTATTCATTTGTGGGTCAACTTTTTCAAAAAATTTCTAACATAGTAAGAAAATCGTTACCTTGGCCTCGCAGTTCGCGACGCTGTTGTGAGCACATCCTTATAATACGATTAGGGTCGACGGATGCCAAATGGAGACCATATAACTTATGGATAAGATTTAATGGGATCCGGTTGTAAAATAATTCCAACTCAGATATTATCATCTGTGAATGTATCTGATAACAACTTTCTCGTTGAATAACTTTATTGCGTTTTATCGTGATTGTTTGGAAGTTCATTGACCGTTAATATTAGTTCTCAATGTTCTTAAGATAAAACAACAAAGGGACAATGTTTATATCCTACCTATCATCCTGTACCATCCTGATACGTTTTTGGCCCTCTCCCTCTCGAGGGACAAATTACGTCTAGGCGGAAATGAATATTAAGTATTAAAACGTTTTGAGCTCTTCATCATATATCGGACCAATGAACATACCCCCAATATCTATATAATTCTCACTCATAATCGAAGTAATCATTTTGAGTTGTCTGTCTTAGACTTATAATCATATAAAATGTTTTAGAGACTTCATTTTCAAGTTCTAATAAAAAAAGTCTAAATCGTCAATGTAACCAAACATATCTTTCTGGTGACAGAGATGATGGGACAATTTGTTGACTTTTATCATTTCATCATCCCAGAATCGTATTTTTAAATTTATCCTACAGAAATATTTTAATGAATTTCATCAAAAATTACCCATGTTAACTCCTCATGTCGGAGTCCATCAAACTCAATGTTAAAAACGTCAATTTCTACCACCATCATTCGTCAGACGGACTCTCCGCATGCTCACATAAAGAGTGACTAATTGGATGTATCATCAAAGGACTATTAGCTGGGTATTCAGTTGTGAGATTCGTGAGCTATCATCCTTGTGTTTCACAATATCTCCCAGTTGCCTATTTGGCAGTTTGCCAATCAAACGTCTCACCACGACTTAGAGCTTTTTCTTCTTGAAGTCTGATGTATTCTTTCATAGTGATGTTTGGATCATCCATGATAAACCTATGCTGGAAATCACAAACAAAGAAACGGACTACAAGGCAAAGTACTTATAAACGAATTAATAAGCTAGAATTTAACAACAAATTAAATCGATCACAATAAAAGCATTAATTTAAATACACTAACTAGATTAAGCTCAGCTACATGGTTAGTATTAAAGGTTAAACTTTTTCACTCCCCGGCAACGGCACCAAAAACTTGATGTGCTGTCGTGTAGGGTCAATTTATTGATTACCAAGTTTTAAATTTATATTTAGCCGACTTATCCTAAAACAACACTTTAACTGGCAGTGTACCCGATCGGGTGGAGTTTCATGGTAAGTATGGTGTTGAACACTAAGAGCGAGTCTTTACCTATTATTTACAGTATTTTTATTACTTAATAAAGTTACTCTAATTACTTGTTTAAACCTATGCACACCCCCACCCCCCCCCCCCCCCCCCCAGCCCCACACTTTATATTACGTTTTTAAATAGGATTGGGGGGGTTTTCAGCCTGAGAGCCTGCATAGGTTTTATGTGACAATAATCAATTTCTGAAACACAAATAAACATGCAAGAAAAACAATTGAAGCAAAAGAGCGGTACAAGCCAAATATAGTAAACCATATTAGGCCATTAATCTGATTAAATGCTGGTTTGTTTATGTAGTGCAATGATTTCTTATCTTGAAGCAGCATATCATTATTAAGACTTAGGCGGGACATCATCCTAAGACCTAAACATGTTGAATCCTGTCACAATTAACGTATCCGCATAAAGCATCTTTTAGTTTAATTATAATTTATCTTGGGATTAAAGCAATGGTGATCTTGATAAACCCTAGCCAATCGAGACTTTACCGACTTACTGTTTGACGGTATTTTATATACTGGTAGTCCACTGTTTAAATCTTGATCAATTAATAAAGAACATACTTGTTGAAACATTACGGCTCACCTGCCGGTCCAACTAAGCTCTTAATTTAAAGACAAAGACAGAACGTTATTTGTGATCTTATTGGTCCAGCATAGAAAAACACGTATGGAGACAGCTATCCAGTATTAGGGTCTTGTTAGGTGTAACATAGACCTAGGTGATGATAGGTCACATATTCAAACAAGTAGACAAGTATCACGTGATAAACATAATTAAACTTTTAACGATAAATTAAGAAAATTGATTTTAAAACAAACCAAACATTAAAACAAACCATTGTAATTATACAAGCGTGATCAAATAACCAAGGTAAACTAAACGTTTTACCAAACGACAAAATAGCTAAAAAGGGTATAAAAATCGAGTGAAAGGAAAATGGGCAGATAGCCCTGTTCTGGTGCAATGGTTAAAGCGTTGGGGTGTTGGGTGAGAGGTCTTGGGTTCGAGCCTTGCTCACCCTTGACATCCCAAAAACACCCAAATGTTTTTATTTTTGAAAACTTTTTAAACAACCTTTTAATAAACTGAAAATAAGCATTTTTAAAACTAACAACTTTTTATGAAAAGTAGGTAATAAGCAGAAAAAGCTGATTTAAATAAGCAGTTTACTTAAAAGCTTAACAACTTAAACCTTTTTTAACACTTGAGACTTAAACATACAAATAAGCTCTAATAAGCTAACAGTTGACAAATAAGCTACTAACAGACTACGACACACGTAATAAGCACCTATGACAGAAAATAAGCCCACAAATTAAACTAAAAAGCACCAAATAAGCTAAAGGGCAGCAGACTCTAAAAGGACATTAAAGGACTAAGACTACTTTTTAAGCTAAGATTTAAGCACTAATAAGAATTCATAATAAACTATAAAGTGAAAACAAATTTAGATTAGGACTCAAATAGCTCAGATAAGCAAGAAAATAAGCAAAAAAAACTCAGGAATAAGTTGAAAAAATAAGCTGAACAGACAACTTACTACTTTATTTTTAGAATTTTAGGTATGAATGACACATTCGCAGCCTATATTTTTAAGCTAAAAAACACTTTAGAAAAAGCTAAAAGATTAAAACAGATTAAGAACATGACTTAATGAACTCAAATTAAGAAGAATTAAGCAACTAAGTTAAAGAGATAAGCTAGAAAAATAAAATGGAAATGGCATTTTACTACTTAAGGCTAATTGAAGAAGCTTAAACTATTTGACTTATTTAAGACTAAATAAGCAACTAGACAACTATTAAGCTAAAAATAGACCTAAACCAAGACTTAATGAACAATAAGGACCAAAGATAAGCACAATTAATAAGATTAAAAAGCAGAAAAATCCTAAAGACAGCTTATCCCAAACACCCCTTTTAATTCTAAAAACAGATTTTAAGCTGATGACATATTCAAAACAGATAACAAGAAAACAAAGCAGATTATCATAAAGCTACTCAAGAACTAAAAAGTCACAAAACAGACGTAAGTGCTTATTCAATAAGCACTTAGTTTTGACAGTTTAAAAAAACAAAAATTTCAAACAAAGCTTATCTTTTTGAGATTAAGCAGCGTTACTTTTAAAGCTAAAGTAATAAGCAAATAAGATCATAATAAGCATAAATAAGCTAATAGATAAGCAAATAAGCATATAGGTAACAGAATAAGCCAAAAAATAAACTAATAAGTAGTTTGAAAAAGAAAATGATGAGTACCTTGACTCCTTGCTCAAAACAGGAGTTTTTTTTTCTTTTTACCCTAAATAAGCTCTAAATCCTACCCAGCTTATAAATAAGTGTAGGATCCCGATTAACACTTTCACTTCATATACCACACGAATCTAGATCAAGAAAAGAGAGAGTGGGAAGATTTCTAGAGAGAGAAACAAGAGAGAGGTTTGAGAGAAAAAAGAGAAATGAGAAAAAGAATTATTTAGAAATGAAGTCCACTACTTTTCCTAGGTGGAAAAGTTACTTATATACCCCGACACATTAAGTGACATTCGGGATATATGACTAGGACCCGGGCTTGGGTTTTGCTTGGGATTAAACCCGAAACATATACAATATTAGATTAACTATCGAGCCCGATTCCCGATACTTTCCTATTACAACGTTATCTAATTGATTGACCGAGACTAAAATACATAATGGACGAACTTCATGTTCGACTCAATATTTTGAGGCTAACAATCTCCCCCGAAGTGAGTTCATTGATGACACTCTTTCATGAGATCAATGAGATTGCTTTTGTCGTTAAGCTCATATGGTCTTGGTCTTTCTCTTTGTTATTTGTTGTAGGCTTGTTCCTCCATGCTTTGCGATCTTTACTTTTGTGATCTTGAGACTTTGGCCAACATTCTCATACTATGCCTCATCTTGAAAGCTTCAGATAAGAGTTAGCGTAAGTCTTTGTCTTTAAATCTTGAGCTTTCATGATAGTTTGTCTTTGTAGAATAAGCATGAATATGTGGTAATGAATCGAATTTGGTTGATTGGGATACTGTCACCACCGTTTTAACCTGCAGGTTTACGTTAGTAATAATCTAGAAAATTGATTTGAAAATCAATCGACGTGTTACTTGTAAAAACGTTTTTTGTAACACATCGGGAGTTTTAATATTTTTATCAAAATTCATCAA
>BQNB010067538.1:17726-34168 GCA_026074375.1 Tanacetum coccineum | reverse complement strand
CCAGTAGCTTACCGTTTGGAATTACCTCAAGAACTTAGTCGAGTACACAACGTGTTTCACATTTGCAATCTAAAGAAGTGTTTATCCGATGACACGCTCGTCATTCCGTTGGAAGAGATCCAACTCGACGACAAGCTCAACTTCGTTGAAGAACCCGTAGAGATTATGGACCGCGAGGTCAAGCAACTCAAACGAAGCCGTATACCTATCATTAAAGTCCGTTGGAACGCACGAAGAGGTCCAGAGTACACTTAGGAACGCGAAGACCAATTCAAGGAAAAATACCCTCACCTATTCAAATATCCGTGTTCTACTACAACGTCTTGATTTTGGGATGAAATCGCATAACGTGGGGCGGATGTGACATCCCGTAATAAAAATTTAATTCCCGTTTCATTAAGAAAAAAAAAGCCATGTACTGCAAGTTTGCAAGCTTACCATTAAATTTCAACAAGAAGTTATCTTACGATCGTCAATGCATTATTTTTATCATGGAACGTTTAAATTTCACGCGAATATCACCATTATTACTCTGTGTCTAAAAGGACATTTTTGAACGAGTAGCGATAAGAACCAAATTTAGTTCACTTTATGAAACCATCTACGTACAAACTAATAACTATGACAACTATAAATGGATTCAACAAAGATAAAATAACTCACATCTATATACAAATGCATATGGCAACTAATATATATATAAAATAAAACACCATCATTACCAAACCATGTACACTACCCTACTACTTCATGAATTTGAATAAATCCATCATGTGATACGTATTATCAATCTGATACAAATTCAAATGGAAGAATAGTGGAGATGCTCCAACAGTATTATGAAAAGAAATAATGATGCTACAATAATAGAATCATTACCCTGGCGCAACTATTTGTACAGTGTACATTCACGAGAAAAATATCAGTAACTAAGCCAATAAATTTAGTATAAAAAGGGAACCATGCATAGACAAGCAACTCACAACTAAAAACCTGAGAAGAATAAGTAAATTGTACGAGTTGAATTCAAGTTTCGTTAAGGGTACAAGCTAGACGAACGTCAGATTTTAAAAGGGTTGAAACAAGAGAAGTTTGAGTTCCTCTCATCACCACCACCTCTTCTCGTCACCTATTGAGCTTGGACCTCGGTGAGTTTTCTTGTTTACCGTAACAGTTAACCCATATTGTGACCAAGAGTAAGACCACCCCAACCTTGGCAAGCCGACCAAAGGCTTCAGCCTTGCTTGGTCTATAAGCTACACGCATTATGCACGCACAACTTGTGCTTACACACGCATGCTAAACCATCGCAACACACTTAAAATATCAATGTGTCACAAAACCTGTAAATGTCATATAGTAATATTCTAGTAAAAACGAAACCAGGAAACCCCCATTAACCTTAAACGCACATGGGACTTACTATTTTTGACTCATTGAGGTTTACAAACCATTAAGGTTACACATGAAATAATGAGGAAAACCACCATATAGTAGCTGTGATGTGCAACGGGGCATATCCATGAGACCGAAACAAACCCTGGCCGAGCTTTATTCACGGTGGGTACGTCTCTGACGCTGTAAGAACGAACACGCGGTGCGTGTCGTTTCGAACCAAAACCCTCACTCATAACGCATGCTAGCAAGCGACTAGTAGCGAGTAAATAACCACGGTGGGGCTGCGTTTCTGCTGAAATGAGAGGTCCCTGACATCTCGAAGCATAACCCTCAACTTGCTAATCACCTAAGTCACACTCATGTTCAAATACTTTATAAAAAAAAACCTGCAAGTGTTGCGTCTGCTTGTTTAAGCAAGAATGAAGAAGGAGACAGTGAGTATTACACTCACTGTCATGCGTCTGATGGGTAACTAAAGGGAAACAAGAAAAGGTGTAACCCGTGTACTCCATATACCCATATAAACATGTGATAATATATATAAGAAATCTAGAAGAAAACCTATATATATATGATGCGTGAGTGGAAGCAAATGACACCACAAAAGTGGTTGTCAAACCTCCTGTTGTGTGCGACAGAAAACAAAGAAAAAGAAAAGAAAACGCAGCAGCTGCTGTTGATCTTACTCCACACACCGAGCATCCTAGTACCTGGAAATGAGTCTTCTCATGCTAGCTATATAGATGGAAACCTGCGAAATAAATAGGAAAACTAACATATATGCATATGGGTTGCTGAGTGATTAATGAAAACGAAAACAGTAAGTTACCAACTCACTGTTATTGCGCAGAAAAAGAAGAAAGAAATATAGGAAAGAAGTGGAACTAGTGACTTGTTATACATGCAAGTGTTATCATATAGAAAGCCAGGATAAAATGTCTAAATGTATATATACACGCGTGTTACTACCGAAGAAATGAAACCAAAAACAGTAAGCAACAAAGCTCACTGTTGTGCGTCAGAGTTATAGCAAAAAAAAGCAAAGAAAAGTAGAGGGACATGTGTAGCAGGTATATATATATGTTTACATGTGAAGAGTTGGTAAAATATGCAAGAGTGTATTATTTTTGACAAGTTGACTTAGAAATGGTTCACACCATGCTCAATTATAAGTATTGTCATAGATATATATATTACATACATAATTATCAAACTCTCGGTTCGAGCCCCAAATGGGTTGACAACTTAATAACGAGTACATTTATTTTAATAAGTATATTTATGTTAACGAAAATAAGTTAGAAAAGATATTTTGATGGTTTAAGGATTATTAACAATAGAGCCGAACTTTTAAAAAGGTAAACGAGTTTATCCCGGCTCATTAACTTTAGTTAACACAAAAAAAAAACATAAACGATTTAAAAACCATGAAACGAAAATATTAAATATATACATAAATTTAGAAAATTAAGTTAGACGACTACGATATAAATAAACAAACGCGATGAGGAGATATATGCACTTAATATCATACAAATGTTGTTACGCTTCTTAGATATTAAAATCACACGAACACGTAAATATAAGTGCGTCACATAATAATGTTAACAGACTCTGTTGTAAAGTCGTCACAAGAGCCACGGTATAATCGACACTTTAAAAAATGTAAGACGTTAACTCACAGCGACCATACTTTTTGACCAATTGTATAATTCATTACATATGTTCAGAATGTAGACTCAGACTTTGTCATAATTGCTTAGGTGTTTGACTGCATTACTTTTGTCGTGCATTGAACCATCATTAGTTTTCAGGCGATTAACTGTCAAGGCGAGTTTTCATAGCCCCCACACTACTGTTTTAAATCATCTTTTGGGGTGAGAACATTGCTTATTTTAAACATGTGAATACAAGTACAATTACTCATTACTGATTGGTCTAAGTCCTGATTTAACCCAAGTTGCTATATTTGCCCGACTTATCATGAACCGTCAAACTTTGTGAGCGCGAATGTTATGGATAGATCTATCGAGATTGACAATCCCTGTTTGTCTTGGACTGACATTAGTCAAGCAAACACAAATTCATTTGAGTCAGATTATGGGTGTCCTGGGTTAGACACCTGCAAGGGCATTCATTTATTGTTGGTATATGTTAACGCTTCGGTGTCATGAGCTTCGACAATAGTAATGCAATTTATATGACTTTGTATCTGTTATATTGTCATATGTGGGTGAAATCTTGTGATTCACAAACACTACATTTTTTGCTTAAACAAACATATGAACTCACCAACTTTATGTTGACACTTTAGCAATGTTTTTCTCAGGTATTAAGAATGAAGATGCTATATGAAGTCTCATGCATTGCTGTCATTTTCTCATTATCTGAAGATCACTTGTCCTATTTAAAACAATGTTGTATTGTCTATTTTATGCTTCTGCTGAATGTTAAACAATTTATTACTTTCTAATTTAAGTGATCTGTTTTCTTAAAATGTCTCGTATAGAGGTCGTTCTATATTGCTTAGAAGTATGAAAATCATGAAGTCACACTCCCTCGGTTGCCATTATAGTCTGATATTTTAGGGGGTGTGACACACATTACGGTCGAGACGATTAAATTTTGTCGTAACATCCTGAAAATAATAAGAACTGAAAGTCAATGCTTCTTCTACTACATAACCCTTCGCAATCGAACCTTTTGGCTTAGCTTTATTTCGTACATAACCTTTTAGCTTCATCATGTATCTTTCAAATGGAAACATCCACTGGAGGCGAATATGCCCACCTTCAAGAGCCTCTAGAGGTAAATGGATAACCAAGTGAATCATAATGTCAAAGAGAGCAGGAGGATATATGAGCTCAAGATCGCACAGAATATCGACCACCTTGATCTGAGCTTTCAACATGTCATCCTCCATCAAAGTTGTAGAGCAGATTTGCTTAAACAAGGAACATAGCTCGATTATTGGTTTTGCAATCTTATCAGGCAAGTAATTTTGAAGTCCGTAAGGAAGTAAACGTTGCATCATTATATGACAGTCATGAGACTTTAGGCCCGTTATATTGGTATCATTATCGGTCACTTTATGCTTGAAGCATGATCCGAACCCATCTGGTAGTTTAACTCCTTTAATGAAATGACAAAACTTTTTTCAGTCCTCTGGTGTAAAAGAATACGCAGCCTGAGGCTTCAAGCACTTCCCGTATTTGGTTTGGCCGAGCCACAAGCCACTTCGAATGCCCAACCTTTGCAAGTCTTGTCTTGCCTTGGCGGTGTCTTTAGATTTGTCATTCATTAACAAAGTGTTCAAGATGGCTTCCAACACATTGTTTTTTATATGCATGATGTCTAAATTATGTCTTAGTGTAAGAAAAGATCAATACTCGAGCTCGTAAAAAATAGACCGTTTAGTCCAGTTAAGCTCGACAAGAACATTGCATTTTATCTTCACACCCCCATAACTTGGATGTTTACCCGTCAGACGTGTTGGCAATCTATCAAGCTGAGCCAGGATTTCATCCCGGCCAAATTCTTTAGGAGGATCTCTATTATCGGTTTGACCATTGAATTCACGTGAACTCCTCCATTTATGGGGCTTCTTTAAGAATCTTCTGTGGCCAACATAAGCTGTTTTGCTTAACACACGAACAGATGGAGTATCTTTATTACATGTAGGGCATGCCTTGTAACCTTGCCCACTCCACCCAGACAAACTACTTCGAGCAAGAAAATCATTAATGGTCCATAAAACCATTGCTCTCATATTGAACTTCTGGTCTGAAGCAACGTCTATAGTCTCGACACCTTTCCGGTCCCATAAAACCTTTAGGTCCTCAATTAAAGGCCTCAAGTAAACATCAATGTCCTTGCCTGGGGATTTAGGGCCAGGAATTAACAACGTCATCATAAAAGAACTCTCTTTCATACATAACCACAGAGGCAGATTGTATATTGTCAATATCACCGGCCATATACTGTAAGCCTGACTAAGGTTGCCGAACGGATTGAAACCATCAGCAGCCAACCCTAGTCGAACATTTCTTGGTTCTCTTGAAAAATCCGGATACTTAGTGTCAAAGTTCTTCCATGCTCTACCATCAACAGGGTGTTGCATCTTACCAAGCTCCGTACACTTTCCAGTAGCATGCCAAATCATATCCTTTGCAGTGTGACTAGACTTGTACAAACGTTGTAGTCTAGGAATGATCGGAAAGTAGCGCAACACCTTCTTAGGAACTTTCTTCCCCGGCGTGTTACTGTCTTTCCATCTACTCGTATTACACACCGGACAGAAATCCAAATCTTTGTTATTGTCTCCCCGAAATAAGCAGCAATCGTGTTCACAAGCATGTATCGACTCGTACCCTAACCCGATCGTTTTAAATGTCTTCTTTATTGCATAGTATGACGGTGGGAGCTTGAATCCTTTACTGATGGGAAATACATTTTGGAAAAACTCTAACATTTCATTGAATATAGAATCAGTCAATCTACCTTTAGCCTTAAAATAGGTAAACTTTGCCATAAAGTCTAATCGAGTCACATAGTCACAACCGGGGTACAGCTCCTCGTTGGCACTGGCATATAACTCTTCAAACTCGTTACGTGTAGCTTGAGTCGGTTCGTTACTTGTCTCACCAATATCTCCTTGAGTTGGTTCATTGTGTTCATTATTCGGAGGAATATAGCTAAGATCATTAAGTAACGCTGTCATGTCACTCATCAGAGGTTGTCTTGTGTTATCTATTACTGGCGGTGGCGTAGGTGGAGCCGGTTCACCGTGTTCCACCCATATTTTATAACGTGGGTCCCACCCTTGTCTCATAATGTGGTCTGAAAGGTGTTTGATGTGTACCCATAATATATTTCGACAAGACTTGCATGGACATTTTATTTTCCCGGCACTATTCACTAACGGCTTGCAATGATCGACGAATTTTTGAAGACCGATAAAAAATAATGGTTCATGACGCTGTAAAAGTGTCCAAGTCTTATCATCGAATACCATAACTGCGTTTTAACGATACATTTAGTTATTATATGCAACTTAATTAAACACATTCAAACGAGGAATACGAGATGTTTTGTTCACCTAGTGCAACTATGGAAGGCAATCCTAACCCACTCTTTGAATGATTCGTCTCATATATGAATGCGTATAACCGATTTACTATTTGAGAAAATTTCGGCAGCATTTCCCCTCAACTCCCCAAATATGTGTTTAAAGACATATTCGTAGGAGTAAAGAAGAAACACTGTCGAAATCATCTCAAATAGTAAACCAATTATACGCATTCATATCCTAAATGAGACAAAACATTCAAAAAGCAGTCCCAAACTGGGGACTTTCCGAAATTAATTTCTAATAAATTAATATCGGACGGGTTTTCTATAGGATGATTAATTTCAGACGGGGATTTTCCGAAATTAATCACTAAAATCCTAAAACATTCCTAAAGGGTTCAATAAAACAAATACCAAACGCATATCCATTTATATCATATAAAAACATACATTTAAATCAAATAAGCTGTTTTTAAACAGCTTTTTAAAATAAGCTGTTTAAGAACAGCTTATCAGAATAAGCTGTTAAACAGCTTAAGAACATATTGGCAGCATAAGGAGTGTTTGGATTAATAACCACCCCGGAGACATGTCAAACTATAAACGAGCACATTTCAAGGTAATAACACAAAGTAACCAAACGGCTTATATCAACAAAGTTTTATCATTAACAACTTATTATAATTATCAAACTTTCATTAACCAAACGGATTATATCTAATATTTCACTTCCAACAACATTAATAACCACTATATCCGTATAAACACGAAACATACATAATTTCAACGCAATTCACCTAATAATAACTATAAACTAACAAAATTTAAACAATAAACATTCCCCGGCGACATGTCCCCCGGGATACCAAAAGGAAAAAAAAAATTATAACATACCTTCGGCTGGATTCGGCTCGTTGTCGGCTCGGCTATAGACTCGGCTCGGTTGTGGACTCGGCTCGGCTGTGGACTCAGACCAGCTGCACTCTTAACTGCAAAAAAAATTAACATAATTAAACATCAATTCGTGTGCTCAAAATTCCAATCAAACCTTGATTCGTTGCAAAAAAATTAACATAATCACCATCAGTCACCTCAATTCGTTGCAAAAATTAAACACCACTAACAATTAGAGGGTTAGAAACAGAAGTAGCAGAATTATCATTTTGATGGTAAAGGAAATAATTATGTTTAGAGGATGAGGGGGGTTCGTGTGCTCGTGTGCGAGTGTGAGTGGCAGTGGGTTATGTGGTGGTGGGTTCAGTTGTGACTGGTGGTGATGGGGAGTGCCGGTGGTGGCGGTGGTGGGTGAGAGGTGGTGGTGGTGCTGTTAAAATCGCCAAAAGTGGTTTTTTATATTTTACGTTTTGTGTAACTGGCTGTAAACTCAGATCTGGTTTTGAAACCAGATAAATCCCGGGCGACATGTCGCTCGAGAAAATCACAAAAATTATATATTTTAGAAAATATATAATTATTTTAGAAAATATATAATTATTTTTTTATAAAATAAATTATTATTATTTATAATTATTCTTATAAAATATATAATTATTATTCATAATTATTTATTATAATTATTTTTTTTAAGTATGCGCGTATCTCACACGCGCATGCCTCAACAACACTGATCGAACTCCTAAAATTTTCATCGGCTCAATTGTCAGTGTTTTTGAAGCACAAACAAAAACACTCCTCAGTTTTTGATCGTAAGCTACTACATTCCTTGTTATTTTTCTCATACCTTAAACCCGTGTTTACATTAACAAACCATTTTGTATTGTGTTTGTAACTGGTATCGTTGTACATTAGATGTTCAACAGATGAGTCGATATGTTATCATTATAACGATGATAGTCATATCAAAGGTAGCAAAACTACTTAGAAATCACTCATAAGTAGCTAGAACATGATAAGTATGTATCTCAATCTCCGGTGAATTATTTCCTTCTTGATCTTCCTCTTCGCGATGATTCTATGCTATCGTTGTACATTAGATGTTCAACGGATGAGTCGATATGTTATCGTTGTACATTAGATGTTCAACGGATGAGTCGATATGTTATCGTGTTACATTATAATGATGATAGTCATATCAAAGGTAGCAAAACTACTTAGAAATCACCCATAAGTAGCTAGAACATGATAAGTAAGTGTCTCAATCTCTGGTGAATTATTTCCTTCTTGATCTTCCTCTTCGCGATGATTCTATGCTATCGTTGTACATTAGATGTTCAACGGATGAGTCGATATGTTATCGTTGTACATTAGATGTTCAACGGATGAGTCGATATGTTATCGTTGTACATTAGATGTTTAACGGATGAGTCGATATGTTATCGTTGTACATTAGATGTTTAACGGATGAGTCGATATGTACATTAGATGTTCAACGGATGAGTCGATATGTTATCGTTGTACATTAGATGTTCAACGGATGAGTCGATATGTTATCGTTACACATTATATGTTCAACGGATGAGTCGATATGTTATCGTTACACATTAGATGTTCAACGGATGAGTCGATATGTTATCGTGTTACATTATAACGATGATAGTCATATCAAAGGTAGCAAAACTACTTAGCAATCACCCATAAGTAGCTAGAACACGATAAGTAAGTGTCTCAATCTCCGGTGAATTATTTCCTTTTTGATCTTCCTCTTCGCGATGATTCTATGCTATCGTTGTACAATAGATGTTCAACGGATGAGTCGATATGTTATCGTTGTACATTAGATGTTCAACGGATGAGTCGATATGTTATCGTGTTACATTTTAACGATGATAGTCATATCAAAGGTAGCAAAACTACTTAGAAATCACCCATAAGTAGCTAGAACATGAGAAGTGTCTCAATCTCCGGTGAATTATTTCCTTCTTGATCTTCCTTTTCACGATGATTCAATGCTATCATTATACGTTAGATGTTCAATGGATGAGTCGATATGTTATCGTTGTACATTAGTTGTACATTAGATGTTCAACAGATGAGTCGATATCTTATCGTTGTAATTTAGATTTTCAACGGATGAGTCGATATGTTATCGTTGTACATTAGATGTTCAACAGATGAGTCGATATGTTATCGTTACACATTAGATGTTCAACGGATGAATCGATATGTTATCGTTGTACATTAGATGTTTAACTGATGAGTCGATATGTTATCGTTACACATTAGATGTTCAACGAATGAGTCGATATGTTATCGTTGTACATTAGATATTTAACGGATGAGTCGATATGTTATCATTGTACACTAGATGTTTAACGGATGAGTCGATATTTAGATGTCCAATGGATGAGTCGATATGTTATCGTTGTACATTTGATCTTACTCTTCGCGATCTTGATCTAAAAATCAACCAACTCCCACACGCGATCTTGATCCAAAATTTTGACCAATTCTTCCTCTAGTCCTATACTCCTGCCCAAAACTCCCGCCAAAACATCCCTCCAAATACCTATTTTTTTACCATAAAAGCAGATATTATCCTCACAATTACCAACAGATCACACAAATTCTTACCATCACAACCACAAACGTATCACACTGTTATTATGGTGAAGATGGTGCCATATGAAGCTTTTGCGTGTCTTCATGGAGCCGGAGATGTAGTTCTGCGAGAATCGTATAAACCTAAAACCCATGGTAAACTATACTATTCATGTCCACGATCAAAGATGAACAATCACATGTTTTTTTATGTAATATATAAATAATATAGTTAGTTGTTAAAACTTATTATCCTTACTCTTTAACAGTCTCGCGAAAACACTTTTAGATGTAAAATTTTTTTATGAAAAGAGGAACGAGTCCGTCTACTGGTTGGTTCTCTTGGAGCTTCAACGAGTCAAATTTATTCTTCAGGATCCTCATCGACTCCAATTTATTCTCCAGGATCTTCAACACCTCCACACTATTCTCCAGGAGCTTCAACACCCCAAAGCTATTCTCCAGGAACTTCAAGAAATGCACAGTGCTCAAACTGCAAGCACTTGCTTGATAAGATAACGGTACTCGAGGCAACGGTGGATATGTATATGCATCCGGAACAACACACAGTTAATTCAGCCGCACTATTTCACGAAGTTTACAATAACATAAGAAAACTGGATTTGGAGTAGTTTGTCATTTGGAATGTAATTCGTATGCTTTAAGCGTCGGTTTGTAAGTCTCGTATGATTATCGTTCTAATATGTTTAAGTGTCTGTTTGTAAGTCGTTTGTGTTACTACAAGTGATATGTATAATATTTAACTAAATGAATGTTTATTTTTGTGCATCTTGAAAAAGTATACGGTATATCAGTTAGAGTATACGGCATATCAGACCGAAACGAACCTAGAAAACGTAGTGTTTTTATATAAGCTAAACCATATCAAAATATAAATAGTTTAAAACCACGTCAAAAAAAGTCGAAAATGTTAAACGCATATTTTAAAACCACACAAGAAACCGAAATGTTTTTTTAGTATTTATATATTTTAAATAAAAATTATATATTTTATAAGTATATTTATAAATTATTATTTATAAAATATATAATTATAAAATATATTTTATAAATAACACTAATCACAACGTTTAAGCATTCACGGTTAGTGGCTAGTCGAATTAACCGGGCTGATTCAGAATTAATTTTTTTATAAACGATTCAGAGATAACTGATTATTTATAATATATATTTTATAAATGATTCGGAGATAACCGGGCGGATTCAGAATTAAATTTTTTAATAACACTAATCACACACGTTAATTAACACTAATCACAACGTTTAAGCATTCGCCCGGGAAAAGGGAGCGGGAAAAATTGCCGCCAGGATTTTCGTTGATTTTTTTATCAAATTTAAATTAAGGTATCCCGGGCGACATGTCGCCCGGGAAACTATTCTCAATATTTGACTAAAAAGTCTATCAGAATTGGTGCCACGTCGGACGGATATATGTCGTTTAGCGACTTTTCCCGAGCGACAATTGTCGCCCGGGAAAAGTTCGTCGCCCGTTCTAGTTTTTCTTGTAGTGTACTGCTAACGAAGCATCATGTACAATCGTCTAATGCAACAACATATTCAACCATGCACTTTTCAACTCTTTCATTTAATGTAAAAAGCACTCTTTAAGAAAAAAAAATACTTTTTTGTATCTTTGTTGTACAAACTAATCAAACACAAATGCTTCATACAATTATTATAACACTTGATACAAACGATGAAAGCTATAATTTGTTTAACATGATATAAATCAACCATATGTTTTATAATTTTATAATCATTTATTTTAACCAAATGATAATGACCATCTAACTACCCTAAAGTATTAAAATATTTAGTTATAGATTTGAGTTTATCACAAATATTCTTTTTATCATCGTATATGTTGTTTTTCATCTTCATGTTTCTTTTATCAAACTCCTCTTGTTACATTCATTATCATAAAAACGATAGGGGAGTACATATTTACACCACAATATTTACACCAAAATATTATCGTCATTCGTCACGAAAAATATATAAACATAAATATTATTCGTCAAAATTTTTAATTACAGGGTATCCGCCCTCGCAACGCGCAGAAACATGCTAATGTTTATTATTTAGAGTGCATTCATGTAGATTACATTGAGTAAAATGATTTTGTAAAATATTTTTGAGTCTAAGCTTTTCATTAGATAACTAGCAGGGTACCCGCGCGTTGCAGCGGCGGGTAGCGTGTGATTAAAGTTTAGGCGTCACAAAATAAAAATGATAAACTGATTAACCGGATAATAATAATAAAAAATGATCATAGTCCGACCCGATCCACCCGTTTATACCGAATTCGCCCGGTTATCTCCGAATCGTTTTCGGACGACTTTTATTGGCTAGCCAAACCGGTGGCGACTCCAGTTTTCAGTTAAACCCGTTGGTCCGATCCGGTTTTTAAAATCATATGTACCTTCAACTTGTTAGCGTATAAATTTTAGGAAGTTTGGTGTTTTTTAATAGTTTGTAAAATATGTATAATAACTTGTATTTTTTATTTTGGAGGTATTTTTAAATTATATTAATTAGGTTGTTTAAAAATATAAATTAATGTATATTTATAACAAGATTGATCTTGAATCTATGAATGCACGCATAAATAAATCCAAGATAATTGTGCACGCACGGAGCTTAAACATTATGTTTTTTTAAACTACATTATATATATATATATTTTTTGTTTTATAAGTTGTGCTATAGAGTATTATCGAAATATATGAATATAATATATTCATTAAATCTTTTATATATTACGTAGTACTAGCCGGGTACCCGCGCAATGCGGCGGCGGGTACCCTGTGACTATATTTTGTGGCGAGCAAATGTTATCCGGCTAAGCGTTTTTCTAACGAAAAAATAAAGAAACTCTGCAGTAAGTAACAAAAAACATTTGTGCGTGGGAGATATAAAATGGTTTGTGTGGATTTATATTATGGATGCGGTTACACATTTTTAATAATCATTATTGATAGTAATGATTTTAAGCGGTTACACGTTTTTAATTATTATTGCAGGCCGTTACAATGATGGTTTAAGCGATTACACGTTTTTAATGATATTGCTTTTTTTATGATTTGAAAATGATAAACTTGGACAAATTCAATAATTATTTTTAACAGTGAACAATCACTACATAATATAAAGAAAAAAAAAGAAAATTATTGTTGAACGTAAGTAGTAGTTAAGTAAATTGAACAATTCTAAACCCCAATAATCACAAATCAAATATTAAAATTCTAACAATTCGACAAAATAAAACCCCAAACGGGTTATCATCATCATCATCGATCATCAATTCAAACTACAATCACCAAATCACTAACATAACATGATGAAAAAAAACTAACTAAAAATCTCAGCCACTTCATCAAAAGTTAATAGATTCATGATCACGAATGCTTTGCAAATCAATCATTAATTCATAAGACTCTATCCCTAAAAAAATCTAAATCCATCAAACCTTAGCATTTAACATCAACGATGTAAGTCCTTAACATTTCTTGAAATCATCCTTGCAACAATTAACCATGATGTCATCAAACATTTTAATAAAATCATCCAAATCAAACATCTTAAACCCTCTTCATTCATCTCCAAAACCTTCATCACTTTTTTTTAAAAATGACGTCACCGGAATAAGAAGACCTCCATTTCTTTGGTACCCGTATTCCACTTCTGCTTTGGTACCCGTATTCCTCCAAAGCCATGATCATTAACTTGGCAGACGGCAGAGACAATGACGGCGGTAGCGGCTGACAGCACATGATGTTGGCAAAGGTGGCAGCAGAACTAAACGGTAGTGGCGGCAAAATCTAATATGTGAGACGGCGGAATTTGGTGGTTTGAAGAAAGAAAGAGAAAGGTGTTTGTGTTTTTAAGAGAGATAAAATAAAGAGATGAAAATGGTGTAATGAATTTTGTTAGTGTGTTAGGTTTTTATACTCGTATTTGAGTTTATGGTTTTCACTTAAATAATGTTTAATGGACCGTTACAAATGGACCACATGAATGCAGCAGTTATAATTTGACTAAATTGATGACAATATCAATGTTAGCAGTTACAAGTTGACTGTTTTAAAAAACGTATATGGGCCGTTACAACTTTACCATTTAATTGGTTGTTACATGTTTTGGGGTGTTACAAGTTTTGGCTATTAAAGAATTTTAAAGGCTTTTAAATTTGTATGATGTACATTTTCTAATGGTTTTTACATATTTCCTAATAAAGTAATTTTTTTTTACTTATTTTTGTAAGACTTCTAAAAATAGATGGGCTAAATGCTTTATAAAAAAGAGAAAGGTGTTTGTGTTTTTAAGAGAGATAAAATATAGTGATAAAAATGGTGTAATGAATTTTGTTAATGTGTTAGGTTTTTATAGTCGTATTTGAGTTTGTGGTTTACACTTAAATGATGTTTAATGGACCGTTACAAATGGACCACATGAATACAGCAGTTACAATTTGACTGAATTGATGACAATATCAATGTTAGCAGTTACAAGTTGACTGAATTAAAAAACATATATGGGCTTTACCATTTAATTGGTTGTTACATGTTTTGAGGTGTTACAAGTTTTGGCTATTAAAGGATTTTAAAGGCTTTTAAATGTGTATGATGTACATTTTCTAATGGTTTTACATCTTTTCTAATAAAGTAATATTTTTACTTAATTTTTTAAGACTTCTAAAAATAGATGAGCTAAATGCTTTATAAAGTAGTATAGATTGTACCTATTATGTGTGACATGTTTTTATAGTGGCATTTTGTTATGGATATGGTAAGATTTTGCATTATTAAGACATGATTATAGCAATATGGAAGAGCTGTTACTTTTTTTCAGATGTTACAAGTCTTAAGGTTGGAGGGATGTTACTTTGGTTTTATAGATCAAAAAGGAGAAGATGAAAAAGTGGAGAAAAACTCACCAAAGAACATCGAGCCATGGAAATAAAAGAGAAAGAGATACAGTCATGTGCATCATGTTGATAAGGTAGCAGCGGTTGACAGCAGATGGTGATCAAGCTAAAGTAGGGGAGAGCAGGTGGCAGCCCGTCATTCCGGCGAGAGATCGGCAGAGACGGCGGCGGAAGCCGGCGGCAAACAGCGGCTGGTGGCGTCCGGCGGCAAACAGCGGCTGGAGGCGTTCGGCGTGGTGGTGACGTCCGGCGTGGTAGTGACGTCCGGTGGTAGGGCCGGCGTGATGAGGTGGGGGTGGTGGATGATAGTTTTTATGAGATGAGAGAATAGTGAGTATTTTTTTTGTTGTGTCTTTGTGTGGTGTGTGAAATAGATTGTAGTTATATTTATAGTGATAAAATGTAACAGCAATTTTTAATGGTTTTTAAAGAGGGTGTTATATTGTTTGACAGAATTTTATTGCTTGCATAAAAAGATTATACATTGTGTTTTGTAACTTGGAATGTAACACCCTTTTTAATGGCTTTTAAAAAGGGTGTTATATTGTTTGGCAGAATTTTATTGGTTGCATAAAAAGATTGTACAACGTTCATAAGGATTTGCACTACTTAAGACTTCTTTTTATAGTAATCTTTTTTACTTAAAATTTTAAGTACTTCTAATTGTAGAAATTGGCTAAATGCTTTATAAAGTAGTAGAGACTAGAGATAGTGTATCCAAACAAGAAAAAAAAGAAACATCCCCTAAGACTTATCAAGATCAAGATGATCTTGTTATAGTTTTAACAATATGAACAAGAGAGAGAGAGAGAGAAAGAGAAAGAGAGAGAGGGAGAGAGAGAGAGAGAGAGAGAGTTTTGTGAGTATTTTTTTGAGAGTTGAAGCGTCTCAATCTTGTAATCACAAATATATATTAAGTTTTTCTAGTGGATTAGGCTTGAGGGGCCGAACCGGCAAATAGTTGTGTGTTGTGTTTGTTATTCGTTGTTCTTAATTGTTTGGTTATTTGTTGTGTGATCCTTTGTCGTGGGTGTAATATCCTTACAAGTGGTATCAAAGCCGAGGTTCGATAATAAGGAATCATACAACTTGGAGGAGGCCATTACGAGAAGAACAAATACTTTGTGTTTGGTTCGTCATATTCTGCGCAGCGGTGGTAGAATTAACATTGTGGATTCGTTAACCGTTGGATCTTCGTCAATTTTGGAGTGGAGGTTCTAGACACATGAATCTACAATCTCACATAAGGGATTTTCCGTTTGACATTCCAGCAGAGAGTTATAAGCCGTCAAAGTTTCTTCCCAGAATCTGTGTTTAATAGTTTTTTAGGAGCAATTTTTTGTTGGTTTTTTTTATTGCTCTAGCGTTGTGTGTTTTGGATTGCTGTTTCTAAAAAGGACGGCAAGTGAGATGTCAAAGTTCTCGATCCCGATATTTGATGTGAAGATAGATTTCACGGTGTGGAAGATGACGATTGAGGATGTGTTGGTACAACAAGGTATTGATGAAGCTTTGGAGGAGAAACAAC
>BQNB010067538.1:0-16823 GCA_026074375.1 Tanacetum coccineum | reverse complement strand
CTTTCCTCAAGTGCAAGAGAAGAACTTCGGTCATCTTCAAGATCCGAAGTTATGTAGTCTAATTAGTCTATTTGTAACATTTGTTACATATAGATCGAGTCCATGTCTTCTAATCTTTAGTAGTGTGTAGATTAAAATGATGTATATATTTGGATGGGTTGATTGTGGGTTGGTTAGTATTTTAGGCCTTAAAATACTTTGGTGAAGTGATAGATTAGTTCTAGCTAAGATTAGGACTCGACATCTAGCTTAGTGTCGGAAAATAATGTAAGCGACGCGGTTTATGTGTTTAGGCCATAAAACACAAGGTTTGTTATGTTGGGCTACAAAACATAACGGGTTTGGTTGTACCCAAAGAAGGACTCAACATCTACCTTAATGTCAGAAAATAATCCGCTGAAAGGGAGATTGTTGATTAGTGAAGTAACTCTCGAGTTGGATACTCGAGGAGTGGAGTAGGGCGAAGAGGAGCTTCGTGACCGAAGCACTATAAATCACCGTGTCGGTTTGCATTTTCTTTTACCTTTCGCTTTACTTATGTCTTTACATTTACCGCTTCACTTTTATACTTGCATTGTGCTCATGATTGTATTGTGCTCGTGATTGTATTGTGCTCATGATTGTGTAAATGGTTGTGTATATCTTATTAGTTAAGGTTGTGTAGATCTTTGTGCTAAATATTGTGAGTACGGTTATATTGTTAGAATATGCGTTGGCTAATGTAAACATATTGTCGACAATTCTTATATTGAGTCAAACTTGATCAGGTAATTGATACAAGAGATTTAAAGTTTTTAAAGGAAAACGTATTCACCCCCCTCTACGGTTTCCACAATTTCATTTGCATAATTGGGCCAATGTTTAAAAGTTAGTTAACTACAACTTGCTCTATATGAAAAAGGCTTTTACTGTTCATCGATCTGGAGGAAAAAAAGTAGCCCAATATGAAGAAAAAAACCTGTTGTTGGCCTAAAATTAAAAAAATTACGAAAGGGGCTTTCAACTCTTAACTATTTATGACTTTTATTCGCGAAAAAAATTAGCCCCGCCGCAACGCGCGGGTTCTTATACTTGTTTTTAATATTATTGAAAATCAAATAACTTCTTGGGAAAGAAATCATTTAAATTTGAAAATCACTTTTTGTTTTTTTATTTTTAAAACATACCTTTTGATTGATGTTTTGAAGAGCTGAACTAGGTTCAGGTTTAATGTTTGTTATGTTGAACAGATATTGGTGATCACTATCAACATAAATGCTCCAGCGAAGGCGACAAAACCACACATACTTATGCATATCCATGAATGAGACATATGTGATTGCTCAGTTACTTCACTCGATAAAGCTGAAGAGTTAGATCAAAACTATGGTATAATCTTTATCAATATTAATGTTCCAGTGAAGGCGACAAAACTACACATTCTCATGCAAATCCATGAATTAGACATATGTGATTGATTAGTTACTTCACTCGAGAAAACTAAAGATAAAGATCAGGCTAAGGTATAAACTGAACCGAAGAAAATAAATCAATTTTGTTTAGTTCTTGATTTTTTTACGAATACCAATGCTTCAAAAAGGCAACAAAACCACATATGCTCTATCAAATCCACGAGGGAGACATATGTGATTGCTCAGTTACTTAACTCAAGCAAGCTAAAGGTTAATAAGCAAAAACTGAACTGACATTTAACAAATAAAGTTGTGTTCAGTTTTGGTTGAAACCTGAACCCCTTCAGTATTCATTTGAAGAATCATTTGAGGGTTTATGTTTTGAGACATTAATGTTCAGCATACCTAGTTCACAAATCAATCTTTTGAAAGTTGGCTCATCTAGGGGCTTGGTGAAGATATCAGCACGTTGATATTAAGTGGGAATAAAATCTAATTCAATGTCCCATTTTAGAATATGATCTCTGATAAAGTAATATCATAGTCTATGCCTTCTTGTTGATTGTAGCCTTGAGCTACAAGCCTTGCCTTATTTTTTAATGATAATTCATGTTTCATCTCTTTTATTCATGAATACCCATTTTGAGCCAATTATGGTTTTACCATAAGGTGCAGGAACCAATGTCCATACTTTGTTTCTAGCAAACTGGTTTAGTTCCTCTTACATGGCATCAACCCATACAGGATACTTGAGTGCTTTAGAGACCTTTTTATGTTCTTTTTTAGATAGAAAGTCTACAAAGAGACATTCATGAGCTGAAGCAGCACTAAGTTCTTTTTGAGTAAATTTTTTTTTTATGTCAAAACCGAACAATTAGTGATACTCAAAGACCAAGGATTGGGGACCTTTAGCTATCTAAAAATTCTCTTAACAGGAATAAGGTGAGATTCCTTAGGATTTGCTTGATATCATGCACATAGACAAGTAGAGAATTAAATGTTAGGTCTGCTTGCAGTTAGGTACATTAGTGATCCAATCATACCTTTGTACTGTGTCTAATTTACAGCTTTGCCATTGATCATTGTCTTAAGTTTATTAGGGGGTGGTACCATTGGTATGTTTTCAATGATGAACCATTTATGTCATACTTATTCAGCAGATCCTTAACATATTTTTCTTGATTGATTGAAATGCCTCTTTCAGATTGTTTAATTTGAAATCCAAGGAAATAGGTAAGGACACCCATCATGCACATTTCATATTATTAAGTCATAAGTTTTGTAAACCGTTTGCATAATTTTGTGTTGGTGAACCCAAAAATAATATCATCAACATAGATTTGCACTAGAATCACATCAGTTTGATATTTGTAGACAAACAGTGTGTTGTCTATCTTTCCTCTAACAAACTTGTGTTCAGTGAGAAAGGTTGAGAGAGAGTTTCATACTAAGCTATTGGAGCTTGCTTAAGTCCATAAAGGTCTTTGTCCAATTTGCAAACATGATTGGGGAACTCACTGCTCTCGAAACCTAGAGGTTGTTTAACATAGACTTCTTCTTTTAGTTTTCTATTTAGAAAGGCACTTTTCATATCCATTTGATAGACTGTGAAGTTCATGTAAGTGGTAAACAAAGGAAAGATCCTAATTGCTTCAAGTCTTGCAACTGGAGCAAAGGTTTCATCATAATCTATGCCTTCTTGTTGATTGTAGCCTTAAGCTACAAGCCTTGCCTTGTTTTTTTTATTACAATGCCAGTTTTAACCCTTTTGTTTCTAAATAACCATTTAGAGCCAATTATGGTTTTTCCATAAGGTGCGGGAACCAAAATCCAAAGTTTGTTTCTGAAAAATTGATTTAGTTCCTCTTGCATGGCATCAACCCATCAAGGATGCTTAAGTGCTTCAGAAATCTTTTTAGGTTCTTCTTAGAATGGGAAAGTTCTACAAATAGCATTAATGAGCTGAAGCAACACTTAGTCTTTTGGGCCATAGCCCTAGTAAGCATTCCAGCTCCTAGATTGCCTATTATATTAACCAGCTTGATATGTTTGTCTTGAGACCATTTGTCTTGAGGAGCTTGAGAGGCCATGACTGGGATGGATAAAAAGGGATTAGTTGGGATTGGAATTGTATTTGAAACTCAAGCAACCTCAGCTGGAGATGATAGTGGTTTAGAGCTGTTATCTTTTTTTTCTACGCGTCTGGAATCTTTAGTGCTGGGAGGGTAATCATGATATGATTATCATTGTTATAATTTGAGTGCTCAGATTGATCATCATTTAATACTTAATCATCTTGAGCTGAGTGATCATGTTAGGCTTAAAATATGAAGACCAATACAGAATTAAATTAGTTTATTATAGCCATGTCGAATATGGACTAGAAAAATTAAGCTAGTATAGTTAGGCGACACAAAGGCTATATATATCCCCTCCTTACTTCCAGATTGGTTGGGATTGGAATTGTATTTAAAACTGAAGCATCCTTAGCTGGAGAAGATAGTGGGTTAGAGGTCTGAACATCTTTAGTATTTGGGAGGTTATCAATGATATGATTATCATTGTTATGATTTGAGTGCTCAGATTGATCATCATTAAAGATTTCATCATCTTGATCTGAGTGATCATTTTGGTCATTTTGATCAGCTTGATCATGTTGATAGGATGAAACATCTATTTCAATGACAACAGGTTTTGGTCTTTCATAAGGATCTATGAAAGAAACAACATTGGTATTTACTTGATACCTTTAATAGGGTTCATATGGATGAAGATACTCATTAGGTGGGTATCTTTCAGATTCAGCAATGGTGATATTATCATCTGAAGGTTTTGTGAATTTAAGAGCATCAGTGCTTTCATCAAATCTGATGTGATAGGTTTCTTTAGTTTGTTTTATTCTGGTGTTGAAGACCTTGAAGGCTTTGTAAACAAGTGAGTATCTAAGGAAATAATCATCATCAGCTTTTTCATCAAACTTCCCTAAATAATCTTCATGATTATGGATGTAAACTGGACATCCAAAGACATGAAGGAAGTTGATGTTTGGAATTCTCCCACGAAAGATTTCATAGGGAGTTTTAAGATGTCTTTTGACAATAATGGACCTATTTTGAGTATAGCATGTAGTAGCTACAACTTCAGTCCAGTATTGTTTTAAAAAGACAGATCCTGAAAGCATTATTCTTGCAGCTTCTATAAGAGTTTTGTTTTTCCTTTCAGCAACACCATTTTTTTCAGGTGTGTATGGAGAGGAAAAGTTTTGTGAAATCCTTTTTGCATCACAGAAGTTGTCAAGAATGTTGTTTCTGAATTCAGTACCATTGTTAGTTTTGAGTTGTTTAATTTTGATTTTCAACTCTTTTAATAAATGACATAATGGTTTCAGGTGCATGGCTTTTCGTTTTCAGAAAGTATACCCAAGTGTACCTTGAGTACTCATCAACAATAACAATGGTATACTTTTCATGGTTAGTGGACCTAGGACTTACAAGTCCAAATAAATCCACGTAAAGAATATGAAGACATTTCTTGATAGAAGATGTCTGTTTTGTTTTGAAGCTGGCTCTATGATGCTTTCCCTTTTCACATGATGAACATGGTTTGTCCTTTGAGTAGACAAGTGGGCGAAGACCAATAACAAAATTTTGTTTTGCCAGTTGGTTGATTGTTTTGAAGTTTAGATTAACAAGTCTTTTATGCCAAAGCCAGTTGAGATTTTCAGTGGATTTGGAAAAGAAACAAGATTCTTGTGCAAAAGATGTCATGTCCAGAACATATACATCTCTTAGTCTTGGAGCAATCATAACAATTTCTTTGTTAGAGTTGAAGATTGTTCCTCTTTTCTCATCAAACTGAACAATATGTTTAGCATCATATAGTTGACTCATGCTAACTGAATTGTATTTAAAACCATTTAAAAATGCTACTTTTATGAAAACTATACCATTACATTTAATAAAACCATATCCTTTAGTGATGCATGTTGAGTCATCTCCAAACACCACTTTAGGTCCTGGTTGTTCCACATATTTGTGCATATAAGCTTTTGATAGCAGTCATATGCCTTGAGCATCCACTGTCCAGGTACCAAATAGGTTTCGTGATGTCACTCTACACAAATAATTTAAATGGTTAGTTTTGCTTTGAAACCTACCTTTTAGTAGGAGTCTTTGATCTGTTAGCATTTGATGATTTAGTCCTTTTCGATTGGAATGCTTTAGATTTTTTAGCTTGAAGTGTTTCACCCCTTCTAAACCACTCAATGTCATTGTGATCAGTTATGGTATGGACAGTGCTACCACAGGTTTTACAGCTTTATGTGACATGTTGAGGGTTTCTTGGTTTGATTCCTCTTCTTAGAGAGATGACCATGTTATGACAATGTGTATCATGATCATAACTTCCACAAATATCACAGATGGGATAATTAACATAATCATAAGATAGATTATCATTGAACCCACAGTGCATGCAAGGAGGGAAGGGTTTTGATGGTCTTAAGGTTTTAGATCTTGAAGAAGATCCACCTTGACTTTTAAGATGTTGTATCATGTTCATAGTAGACATATATTCAGCATGATCATAAGTTCTGTGATTAGTTCTCTTACATTTCTTACAATACAAAACTTTGTAGCAATTCTCAAAGAGATGATTGTTTAGTCCACAAAGTTCATAATTTCTTTTGAATTGAGTTTTGTATTTGTTTTAAAGTGTATTTTGTGGAAACTATTGAGATTTGTTAGTTATGGAATAAGATGATTGATTTGTTGATTTGTAATTTTAGATCGTTTATTTCTTTCATTATAATAGACAAAGGAGAGTCATCTTTAGTTTTCACATTCTTTAGTTTACTAGCAGGAGCTGAATTATTCTTTGAAGTTAAACCATATTTAATGCCCTTAGTAGGATTTGAAGATGATTCCAGAGACAGGTTCAGCACCAGCTAACTTCTCCAGTGGAGGAAGAGGGGTGCTACAAACTAAAGATTCATCAGCTGAATCATACTTAGTAGCTCAAGAGTCAGTAATAGCAACTAAAGGATCAGTTACTTGTGACTCAGCTGGAAGAAGTCTACCAGTGTCATGGTTTGGAAAAATAAATCCTTTAGCTTTAGATAATCAAGGTCGTTATATGCTTGGAATGGATACTTTTATGTCTTCAGCTGAAGATTTTACAAACACTAAGTCTGTTTGCCCAGAACTAGAGGGATCTTCAGTGAGTTAATCAAGTCCTAAAATTCTTTTCTTTTAGGAGGTGATTTGTTTACTGATACACTGATTTACTTTATTAGAACTGTTTAGCCATGTTTCAGTGATTGCTGTTAGCTCTTTCAGTTCTATTCTTAAGTTTTTATTCTCTTTGAGAATTTCAATGTTTACATGTTGCATGGTAAGAAAATCAAGTTTTGCTTGTTTTAATATTGAACGTTGTTCTTTGCATGTATTTAGTTCATGAACAAGATCTTTGTGTTTTAACACAAGATTGTTTCTTTGCTCTTCAACATAGTTAAGATCGATACACAAATAATCAAGAAAATATTTTCTTTCATCATTATCCTCTATATCAAGAAGAGTGTGTACCTTTCTCATAGTGATCTTCACCCATTCACCATTTCTGGCATTCTCTTTGCCAACAACAACATTTTCATCATCAACTAGAGCCATGAGAACCTTTACTTTAGTCATATCATTTTCATCTGATGACACATCTTCTTCATCCCATTCATATGCTTCAGCAACAAGCCCTTTATTCTTGAACATTAATGACTTAGATGAAGTAGCAAAATCGAGGAGGGCTAGTTTTGCCTTGACTTTGTTGTATTTTGCCTCAAAGTCTTTGTTGGGCCTTAGTTCAGGTTTTGTTGAGAAGGACTAAAGATTGTGGTTTGAGGTTTCTTAAAAGGTGATGAGTATGAAGGTACTGAAGTCTTAGAAAAATAGTCTCTTGCAAAGTGATATTTTCTACCACATTTGTAGCATATAGTGTCATCAGTTGCTTTGGCACTACTAAACCTTTGAGACCCCTTTTTGAAGAATCTTTTAGACTTGGCTAAAAGATCTCTTTCTTGATATTCTTCTTCAAGGTCATTTAGGTACTCTTGACTACTTCTTGTATCCTCTTTATCTACAAGACTATATTGAAAGTCCTGGACAATAGAGGTTGAAAAGAATGCAGTTGACAAGGGAGTTGCAGTGATAAGAGACTTTTTCTTTTCAGATTCATAATACTATCAATGAGATTTTCTTCATATTTGAGCTTACCAAATAGAGAAGCAAGCTCAGATTCTTTTACATGATTTGTGTTTTTGAGACTTTGGCAAAAACTTAGCCACTTCTTTTGTAACCTAATTATAAAACCAGTATTTATTTCAAGATTTGAAAGTTTGATGCCATCATTTACTAAATCATTCATTAAAGCTTTGTATCTAATGAAAGTTTGTGTTAGTGTTTCACCTTCTTTAAATTTGAAGGTATTGTAACACAAATTTAGGTCCATGACCCTATTTTCTTTCACATCAGAGGGGCCCTCATGATATACTATCATGTCATCCTAGGTAGATTTAGCTGTCACACAGTTGATGACAGAGTTCATTTGGTTATCAGGAAGGATATACACGATGAGACTTTTGAGTCGATGGTATAAGTTAGCAGCCTTTCTCTCATCACCAGTCCATTGTCCTTCTGTTTTTCTTTGACCAACTATCATAGGAACGTATAGACCATTCCCAATGATGTTTTTGAATTGAGGTTCAATGCCTATTATATGGCGCATGAATCTCTTCTTCTAATTGTGAAAATTTCCACCTCTAGTACAGGAGCAACATTTAACTGGCTATCCCTATATTCAAGAGTCTGTGGTACTTCTACTACCATTTTTGATGGATCTTGATTTTAAAATCTTATGAATAGTTTATTAAAACTTTTGAAAAGGTTTTACAAATCAAACTGCTCTGATACCACTTGTTGGTCCCCTTGAATGTGATATAAGGTTTATTAAGTTAAACTAATCACATTCCATAGCAACAAAGTGAGTTTTAAACAGATGTATATGAATGATATAAGGAACAAGTTTAAAACACATAGAAGTAACTTTTCAACGTATAGGTTCTTATTAGAATCAAATAAAGAATCTATGACACACCTTCCTTGCGGAATAACAAGGTGATTGAATGAAAATTAGGGTGTTATCTCCTTCTAACTTAAACTATAACAAAAGTTATGAGAGTAAGAAAACAAACTACTTGACTAGAACTAAAGCTTCAGCTTTAGCAGTTCTGTTTAGTTTATTTGAGAGATAAATGCTCTTCAATGTGTTTCACATTAATTGGAAGAGATAACATCTACTCTCAACATTTCTTTCCTTTTATAAGCAAAAGAATCAAGGTTTACAAGTTAACCTAGTACACATGGCATGCATTAAATGGGTGGTTGAACTGCCATTTAATGCAGCCATGCTTTATAGTACCAGGTACAGTCCTTTAAGGAAAGTCATTTTACTTCTATACCAACTTTAGAAGTATTCATTCCCAAGAAGATTGCTTTATTCCTTTTCATATAAAGCAATCTTTTTCCCGTCTTGCAAACCTTCTAGAAGTGAAACATTTTGTTTTAATCTTCTAAGAAGGAGATAGATATCATTCAGCTTAGAATATTCAACCAAACTTAAATGAAGCTCTTGCTAAGGTCTTCTTCAGTTTATGATTCGCTGCATAGACTGAAGTGAAGATGATATTGATCTTCTAAGTACCCGAAGAACTAAAGCTGGAGTTTCTTCTGCGGCTCAAGCTGAACTGTCTTCAGCTTGACTATACTTAGGTGATTTTATGTTTAAATCTAATGAGAGACTGAAGGGATCAAGAACTGACCCCAACAGTGAGTATTTTAACTTTAAATGCAAAAGTCATTAGACCAGTTGTAAGGCAGGACAAAAACCATGTATGATAAAGTTTGATTGCGTGTGGTCACTCATTAAGAGGTTTGGGTATGGTAGCGTCATGGCTCATCCCAGAAACCCCTCGCGCCAACGACACCGTCTTTGGCACCAAGAAACCTCGCGCCGACCGGACCAGCCCACGCGGTAGAGTTTTTCCTCTTTTTTTTATTTTTTTGAAATATGAAGGTTTAATAACGGTCAAAAGGGGTATTTTGAAAATTTTGGTACAAAACTAGCCGGTTTCCTCTTTTTTTTTTCAAATTTTTACCCATTAAAAAATCATATAAAACCTCATTTATTATTCCAAATTTTATACACACTTACAATATCATTTCTACCTCAACAATACTTATTTTCCTTCAAAAAAACCACTATGAATCTAACACCTTTGATCATTACGATATTTATTTTCAAGATGATGCGGAGCGATATATGCTGGGTTTTGAGGCTTATGAACAATTTTCAGCTTTGAGTAATCAAGAAGCCGGGGGTTCGAGATCAGGATCGAGTCCTAAGAAGATGACATGTGTAGGATCCCGATATCACTTCACTTTATACAATCGATCACAAAATCGGAACTAGAAATGAGAAAGAGAGTGTTGTTCTAAAGAGAGAAACTAGAGAGAGAGATGAGAGAAAAGATGAAATGGAATTAGTTAGAAATTGAACAACTAACTTTTCCAAGTGGAAAAGATCCTTATATACCCCGACACTTAAATGTGACGCGCGGGATATTTAACTAGGACCCGGGCTCGGGTTTTGCTTGGGATTAAACCCGAAACATATACAATATTAGATTCACTATCGAGCCCGATTCCCGATAATATCCTATTACAACATTAACTAATTAAAGACCGAAGCTCCATCGTAGAGTGACCGAACTTCCTTGTTCGACTCAATAAATTGAGGCTAACAATCTCCCCCGAAGTGAGGTCTTGAACACGGGAACGAGCTTCCTTTATTGACTTAATAAAATTGAGGCTAACAATCTCCCCTGAAGTGAGTTCATTGATGACACTCCTTCATGAGATCAGTGAGATTGCTTTTGTCGTTTAAGCTCGAGTGTTCTTGGTCTTTGTCTTCGTTGTATCTTGTTCCTTCTTGCTTTGCGATCGGATTAGCAATCTTGCGATCTTGTTGTCTTGACCAACATGCTATACTTTGCATTTATACTTTGAAAGCTTTATTTCAGAGTTAGCGAAGTCTTTGTTTTAAATCTTGCGCTTTCTAGGAGAGTATGTCGTCGTAGATTGAGCATTGATATGGGATTGAGGTTGCCGTTACCACCGTTTAACTCAAGTTTACGTTAGTGATAACGAGAAAATTTGGTTTGAAAATCAATCGACGTGGTCACGCGTTAAAGAGTTTTTGTAACACATCGATAGGTTCATGTTTTTATCAAATTCTTCAACCGTCAATCATTTACTGGACCATTTCGATATCAGTTGTCACAAGTTTGATCATATAGAATCTCGCAAAGTAAACTACCAAGAGGCTTGTTGATGCTGGACTCTCAAGCAGGATTCATCTTCATTGTGAATACCTTAGTATCACTCGGATGTTCTGGCAATATCACAATGTATTGCGTAGGACTCTTGATAACGCTTATGAACTGATGATGTTCAATATGTGTTTGGTAATTGGATGTGTCTCTACGGATTTTGATTGATCTCTTGCCCTAGACTAGGATTAGTGCAGTTTGGTTTAGTACTTCGGGGCTTGGCGAAGATTGCACCTATTCAATATCAACAATCTCGGAGTGAGATGTCAATAGATAACGTGTGTATCTTCGTGACAAATGAGACAAGTTTCTGTTGAGAGAAACTCGAATGGCTGGGAAGGGTTGTGCATTGCATCACTGGGTCCATGATGTCGTTTCAATGGTCAGGCAATCATCTTGTGATTCTGGAAGCATTTGATTGACCCGTTTCTGCCTTAATTGTGTGGAGGGTTACTTTCTTTTGACCCTTTATCAATAACATTTCTTTTCATTCTTCAACTGCCTTCAATGATTATTCAGGAACGTCATTCTCAACAACTTGTTGTGATTGTGCCAGTGTTAGCTCAATTTTTAGTCTGCTTTATTACCATTTATACATTTCATCTCCAATCCTACCAAGGACTGCTATTCTAACTTTGGATTATCCTTGGGTTGATCCTCCGTTTGGTTGGATATAGGATGGATTCTTAAACCTAAACCACTTATGACTCGAATCATCGTGAAATTAACATTTGTTGGGTATAAGAATCGAACCTTAAAACCTTTTCTTCAGCACATTGAGTCGAACGTCGATCTTATTTTAATTACATTTTCTCCTCCTTTTATTTTAAATTATAAACACATAGTTTTTGAAATACCTTGTGATTAAAATTTGTCTTGAAAATCTGTGGGAGACAAATATTATTTAGCATGAATGGTTTGGATCATTTTGATAATGTTTTGAATAATATGAATTGTTGTTGGCTGATGTATCCATGAAACATTAAAACTTTGTTTTTCGAAAAAAAATCCCCCTCAAAATAGGACCAATTGAGAAATTGGTGTCTTTTTGAAACACATTATGAGGGATGGAGTGTTGTACCACTAATTTGAAAGTTTATGATTTGTCCGAGAAATTCTTGAAAATTGTGTTCAACTTTTTGAAAAATCCAAAGTTAGGAGGACTTCTCTTCTAAAGTTAAGGGTAAAGCGCACTGAAGAGTAACTTTCCGTTTTCTTGAAGCTAAAAACATGAATGTCTTGTAAGAAAAAAAAACAACTCAGATCCGAGAAACGTTAATTTTCTCGTTGTGAGGATAAGTTATAAACCTTCCTTTATTTGGAGTCCGGGTTATGTACTGACATTTGCACATAAGCCATTTAGAAAATTAGAAATGACATGTTTTGAAACTATTTGCAACTCTCGCTCGAACTTCATTTACATACCCGTGTCAATGTTAATCGACATTTCTAAGCACGTAAATGTTATCGATTCCAAGAGACATGTCGAGAAGAATCTTTTTGGAAATTTTCTAATGTTCTGATTTTGTATTTTCTTTTTGAAGTTTTATATTTTTGTATTTTGCTTTTCTCAAAAATATATACATGGTGATGTTTGATGATGTGGTTTGTAGAAAAACAAATTTAATATACTTATATAGTATTAATCCCGTAAGAATTCTTTCCAAAATACTTCTCAAACAAGAGAAATATAAGGTAAAAATCTCACTAAAGAAAACACAATTTGTATATTTTTTATCCGGGAAGTACTTTTCCTCGGGTCGTGTCCCAACGAAATCATGAATTGAGAATTTAGGAATAATTCGAATTCTAGTTAAGAATGATAAAGGGTTTTTGAACTTTTAGTTATACTACAAATGTAAAAGCACGAATTAAAAACAATGAACTAGCACAAAATTTAAATGCACGTAAGTAAAAACGCGAGCTAAAACTGAAATTTAAAATCTAAAACACGACTTTTAACAAATTTTATACCTAAAAATCACAAATTTAAAATGAAAATTTTAGGAAAAAGAATTGGAATTTTTTAACTATTTTTGAATTTTTTATGAATTTTAAAAGATTAATGAATTAATCAAAAATAAACTTTTTCTAAAAATTAACACTAAAATTTTTCTTTTATTTTTCAAAAATACTAGATTTAAAAAGAAAATTATTGCAAAAAGAATTTTTATTTTTCAACTGTTTTTCTATTTTTTATGATTTTTATAAGAAAAAGTAAATCACTAAAATCTCTTTTAATTTCTAGAAAATACAATTCAAATGAGAAAAATAAAGAAAAATGATTTTAAAGTGCTAAAGTGGTGCAGAAATCAAAATGAAGCAAAAGCCCTAAATTTTATAAGCTAATTAACCCCTAATTTGTTCAATTAAAACTATAAACCCTAATTTATAAAACTATTTTCTAAAATATAAAACTATTTTATTATTATAAGAAAGACAGGGTAGAAATTGAAAGAAATGAAACTAAAGGGTAGGCGGGCAAACTTGAGAAAATTTACAATTCAGTGAAAACGGGTGACCTTCTACTTTAGGAAAATTACAAAACAGACCCTGCGATGCTAGCTTATTTTGCTTATTGAAAAAGTGATTTTTAGCAAAAACTTAAAACTACAAAGTTGCTAAGGAGCTTATACTAAACAACATTAATGAAGGCACTTCTAACTTTTGACAAAAGAATAAGCTAGAAAATAAGCAAATGATTTCCTGTTACAGAAAGTGCTTGTTAAACAAGTGATTTGGACTTTGGCTTATTTTGAGCTTATTACTTGATGAAAAGTAAAAGCAAAAGAAACTTCTTCTAGCTTAAAATGTGTATTAAATGGATTTAAACTAAAATGACCATATTCTTAACAAATTTAGAAAGAAAATTAGGATGAAAAAGTGCAAATTCTAGTAAAACTGTTTATGAGCTTTTTTCAAGTAAGCTAAAAAGCTTATTTTTGCACTTTAAATGCTGAGATTTTGAAAATAAGCTACACTAACTATCTAAAATCAACCTAGATAAAAGGATTTTTCAAAGTTTTAACAAGGAAATGAAAAACTCAAAGTTTAAAATGAAAAATCTATGCTGATATGAAGTGTATTGCTGATGCAATTGGCATATTCACTTGTACAATGTAATTTTTGAGTTTTAATTCTCTTTAAAACTACTACCTAAATTTAACTAAACTTGTATCAAACAAATTTAAACTAAAAAATGCTTTTTAGCAACTCTTGATCAAAAATCTAAGTACATTAAAACTGTCCTGGTGCTAGAACTAGGTTTTTAAACTCTAAACTTTGTAAAAATAAAATCTACCTTCTAAAAACTGCTTGATTCCTTGTTACTTAACCTAACTCAACTAGATGAAAGGTTTTGACAAAGTGTAGTTGACTTTAAGAGTCAAATTAAGCATAATCCAAACACTCCTTTATCTATAAGCTGTCAAAACTAATTGAGCTTAAAATCTATTTATCAACTAAAACAGATTAAGCTTTTTATCTACTTCTACTCTAAATGACCTAATAGAGCTATTTGAAAACTAAAGTTCACAGCTTATTTGAAAGAAATAGCTAGTTTCTCTTCTAGCTTATTGTAACTAATATGACAGAATTTTATGAAAAGTGAGATTACTCAATTTCTATTCTAATGAAACTTAAAACAGCTAATACAAACCTCAACAATCATGATAATGAAGAAAATTAACACAAACTTTGAATAGCAATAAGCAAATGTAAAAGCTCAAACTTAAGCTAAATTGAGATTTTAGGAAATTGAAACCTGAGAGTTATTGGAGTCTCAGCACAAGAGGTCACTCTTGTAGAGTGAGTGACCTCAAATTAAGCTCCTAAGTGGCACCTTGCCTCTAAACCTTAAGCAACAAGCTTAATAAGCTATAACTAGCTTATTTCTTCCTTGAACCTTCAAAATTGAATCAATTGAACTCAAATGGACATGATTTGATGTAAATTGATTATAAAGAGTAAATGAATGCTTAAGAAACAAGGTTTGACTAAAATTGAGCTTATGAGAAGGAATAAGCTCAATTGAGCTTATTGAGAGCTTATTGGAGTAAAATTTGCTTAAAATGGAAATCAAAGAACAAAATTACTTGAAAACTGAATGTATTGCTCAAATTGATGAAGTACAAGTAGAAATCACAAAGGTACAAGTAATTGAAGCTGAAATTTAAAAAAAACTTAAAGGAAAATGCTTAAAAGTAAAGAAAATAACAAGCTGAAAATTAAACTAATTCTAACTAACTCCAAAATGAGCCCTAGGCTTCCTATTTATAGAGGATGGAAGAGGAGAGGAAAGAGTTTCTTGAATCTTCCATTAAATCTCAGCCATTGATCATTGTTAGTCCATTTCTAGCCGTTTGATCATGTTGGTGAGGTGTTCGCTCCAATCAGGTGATGACACATGGACGAAATGATGTGGAGGGGGATTTAGAAACGATTTCAAGAGTTATATAGGAGCGGGGGAGGGAAATTCGTGACTTGGGTTTGTGGGGTAAAAGTGGCGGGAAAAGCGGTTGAGAGTTTGTTGGGGGGTTTTAAGCCGCGTGCGTGTGTTTGAATGTATGGAGGATTGGCACTTTTGGTCCTTGTGTTCTTCCCGTCCTTTTCTAGTACAAAAGATGTTTCGAAATTGGCAATTTCAGCCCTTGTGGTCTTTATTTCTCTTTCTCCCTTTAATAAACAACTCTCCTTATTTAGCAACTTTAGTCCCTTTGACTTTAAAACTTCAAATAAGCTTCTAAACTTTGAACACTTGTCACTTTAAGTCATTTGACTTCTTTTTGGGCTTTGACTGCCTTTCTTGCTATGTCGGGCTGATCCGGCTTTTGATTTCTGGCTGTTTCTTCACTCTTGTTCTTGTCTCTTTCGTTCCTTGTCGGTTTTTGACTGTTTTTGCTTCTTTTTGTCTTTTCAATCCTTTCCTGCACAATTAGACACAAAAGCACACTTTTTCTATTCTTTTGGCATTTTCTGGGCTTTTATTTGGCAAAATCCCGGGTAATTTAATATACAATTAAGCAAATATCACTCCCTTAAGTGAAACTCGCAAGCAAGCGGGGGACGTAGTGGAAGCGAATCGCCTTAAAAACGTTTGTCCCTTCGGGTCGTAGTTCCTTGGAACAACTCTCCTTATACCCACCTTATAGCTTATTTCACAAAAGAAGTGTGCCTTTTTCGTAAGTGACACAAGACGGTTACTTTTGTTGTTTTTTGATTTTTTTTGGTATTTTTTTATTACTTGATATATATATATATATATATATATATATATATATATATATATAAATAAAAATATTTTTGTATTTTTATAGTAAAATATTCACAAACAGGAATTATAACTTCACGGGGAAGGGTCTTCAAATACTAATCTTTAAACGGAAACACGAAAATCGCTACACACTTCCCCGACAGCGGCGCCAAAAAATTTGATCCGCTCCAAACCACACACACAAACAAGTATGTGTAATTAAGAGGCAAATACAATTATAGTATAGTAGTATACGTATTCCAAAAGATTTAAAAGAATTGCTCTTAACCAAAGCAATTCTTAAAAACTCTTGGGTCGTTTGTCCTCGGTGAAGTATGAATAGAAAGTCGGCTTAGTTTGTGATCGCGAATTTGAATAATTCAAAGGTTTTGATTTGTTTTTCTATTCCTACAGTTAAAAAAACATATAAAACATGCAAAGGAAAGTAAACGACTAAGCAATTAAGCAATTAAACACAAAAACGCTAACGGGAATTAAAGAAAACGCGACAAGTAAGCAAGTATGTCAAAATTAAGCCCTACAATCGTAAATTTAATTCCTAAACCTTCTAAATATTAAAAGAAAATTTTCAGAAAAGGAAATTTTTTATTATTATTATTTGTTTTTTAATGATTTTTTAAAGTTTTTAATCTAATAAAATGCAAGAAAAATACTAAAATTTGAATTAAAAATCTAAGAAAAATCCTAAAAGTAGCTTAAGATGTAAAGAATGCAGGAAAATTAA
>BQNB010067537.1:0-34168 GCA_026074375.1 Tanacetum coccineum | reverse complement strand
CCAAATTTTTTATCAAATCTTCCAAGAGAAACGCACATACAATCTATGTAATCATCCCTTGTGCTCTGATACCAATTGTAGTATATTGGATATCATAACACAATCAAGTGATGATGGGTTAGCCGATTCTAGAGAGAGAAAATGGGAAGTTCAAGTGAGAGAAAATCACTTAGTGTATGTTTGTAATACAATGAACAACCAACCCTTCCCATGGCTGGAAAGGGTGTTTAAATACAAGAGTTTAAGTACCCTAAGTGGGCTATGGAGTGGGCTAACATGTGGGTAAAGACCCGGCCCAACACCATAAGTCATATGCTAACGATTAAACTACGAGCTATGCTATTCAGACAATACACGGGGTGACCGAGTCTTTTTTATAAACCTAACAATCTCCCCCTAAGGGAGGTCACCCTAGAAAATACAGTTTGAATTCTAGCATTCTAAGTCTTGATCTAATGACAGTAGCTCATAATCTTTGATTCTTCATTCATTGGTTTCTTTGTACAAAATGTAGTGATATTTTGACTTTAAGCTTTAGCTTGTTCCATTAGGCTTGTCTTTGTATGTGATATTGATCTCTAATCATCATCTTGTGATCTTTTAATTTGTGTGCTCGTGAATTTTGGGCTGACATGCTCATACTTGTTGCAATCTTGAAACCATGACTTAGTATTTTCATAACTTCATCACTTCATAACTTTATTACTTTCACGTACTGATGAAGAAGTTGATATCAAAGTTACAGAAGATTTATGTCATTCTTCCTTGATGTTGTGAGGTCATTGAGTCTTGAGTATGAGCATGTGGCTATGAACTTGACTCTGCTAGAATAGATTGATGTCATCTCTATCTTTATATGAACCTGTAATAAAACAGTTAGCAATAAAGTTGTGGGACAAATATGGCTTTGTCATTCGCCCATGTTTGGTTGGAGTAACCTTCGAATATGTGAGGACCGACCTGTGATCAGGTAGATTCAATCTTAGGAAGAATCTCCTTGACAGGATTTCCAGCATCAGTATCGGATCTTCTAATGCATAAACATCAGAATCTCCTTACTTGTCAGTTCTCTTAATCGGAACATCTCAAAGCAAACAACACGATAAGAGTGATACAGTTAGTTACTATCTTACCGGTCGAGGATGAAAATTGATTTGAAAATCAATCGACGTGTCACTCGAGAAATTGATTTTTGTGACATATCGAGAGTTTTAAGCATTTATCAAAATTCATCAATCGTCAATTCAAAAATCTGGACCGATTTGATATCCAGTGTCACAAGTTTGACCCATAAAGAATCTCACAAGTCACCTACCATGAGCTTATTTGATGTTAGCTCAAGCAGGATTTTCATCTTCATTGTGAGTACATAAATATCACTCGGATGTTCTGGCAAAATCATAAGGATGATGCGTAGGACTTTGATTATACATTACTTGTTTTCACAGTGTGTGATAAACAAGAACATTTGAATTATGTCCTAACGAGATTAATTGATGATCTCTTCGCTTTAGACTCAATGGTGAATTTTGATTTAAGTGAGCGGAGGCTGGAGCAGACTGCCACCTTTTCAATACCAATTATCTCAGAGTGAGATAGTCAGTAGATTATGTGTTAAGTCTCCGTGACAATTGAAACCAAAATCTTTTGAGAGATTCTGAGTGGCTAGGGAGGGTTGTGCAGTGTATCACTGGGTCCATGATACTTGTCTTCAATGTCAATAATCAACCAAGTGATTCTGACAGCATATGTATTGACCTAGTTTCTGCCTAATGTTAAAGGAGGACTGTTTTCTTTTCACCCTTTATCTTAATATTTCTTTTTCATTCTTCAACCCCTTCAGTGCTTACCGATACTTCATTGCTAGTGCCTTGTTGGGTATGTTCCAGTACTAGCTCCATCTCAGTCTGTACTATTCCCTTATTCACATTACTCCTTTTTTAATCATACCTAAGGACTTCTACACTAACTAGTAAATTGTCCCTGGGTAGATCCCTCTGACTCTGGCGGGATCGTGGGAACTCATACCTAACCTTACCATCCTTATAACTCTAATAAAGTAATTACAGGGTCGGTCTTTGGTATTTCCACAATTGTCATCATACACCATTCGCTCCCCCTTAATATGTGCATAGATATTCAAAATAGTTTAGCACATATGGGAAAGCATATTAATGAGTCCAAAAAAATCACATTTCTATCAGATTTTCATACTAAAATCACATTCTCTCCCCCTATCAAAAATTTCAAACCCGTTGAGATTTTTAGATCTCAATTGATTTAAGTTAGGAAAATTTTGGAGAAAATGTGTCTGATTAATGTAAGCCAATAATGGAACATAAGCAGGCTCCCCCTCAACTAGTAAGGAACCTAGTTCATGTCAGTATTGATGAGTTTGTTCTAATGGTTTCAAAATTTGACACAAACACAGAAAAATATGTATACTAATATGAGACACATCATAATTACTACTACATAATGTACAAGTTTACAATATATACCACACAAGAAGTACTAGAAGCTATAGAGAAGATGTCATCATTCGGTTTTCCATAGATGTCTGTAGTCTCCTTTTTATATTCTTCCACCAACAAAGCTTTCCAAGTTCTGGAAGATTCTCTTGAGCTTTAGCCTCTTTTGAATGGCAAACATGAACTACTTGCTCTTGATTACATCATTCGTGGTCTAAAACCTGGTATTCAGCCCCGGATTGATCTTGTTAACCTTAAATTCCTTTACCCGATAGTCCAAAGCTTCATCTATTTGTTGTAGAGTCCCGTCACTGAACTTATGGATTTCGTTGAAGCGCATGAGCATCTGCATACCATACTTGTCTCTAAACAGTACGGCTCTTGGGGAGTCAAGAATCTTGTAGTCGTGTATGAACTCGACACCTGTAGCTTCCCAGCGAGGTTTGGTGAGGTTCAGCTGAGTCTGGTAACTCTCGATGCCGAGTTGGAAGTCTTCTACCCTTTTTCTGATAAAAAGATTCCTGATCCATAAGTTGACAGCAGTAAAGAATATCTTCTTGTCCCTTGGCAGTAGACCTTGAAGATTCAACAAGTACAAGTCTTCAAAGTCACTCGAGTACAGATCCTTGAAGTCATTTTCAGGAATAGTATATTCCTGATTATCTGCTCTTCGAAGGATTATCTTTTTCATGTAATCGTACCCGTAAATCGAAAAGTAGCAAATAGCACATAAGACCCTATACTTGCTTATAATTGATTATCTGCTTATCTATTTAAGGTATGTATATTACAGAGAGGAAATTTGAGATATATAATTGGCACAAATGGTCCTTTACATTTTATGAGTCTAGGAGACAAGTAGCAAATAGCACATAAGACCCTATACTTGCATATAATTGACACTTTTGGCCTTTTGAGTTAACACACGTTTAACCCCCCTCAAAATGATGCATAAAAATGCCCGTTAGATGTCATAAATTTGAAAAACTACTCTCCCCCTCAATCAATGACCCGTTTTCTATTTAAAGAGTTGTAGTCGTTGATTGAGTATCAAATTTTTGAAAACTTCAAGTCTGATTAATTTTCAAACAAAACTTTCCCACCATGAAAAACACATATAATTTTCTGAAGAATCATTGACGGAAAATCATTTGGATAAAAAGAAGACTTTTCTTCTTGATCAAGAAATGATGCACTAAAGCGTACATTAAATTAGAGTTGCATGGATATAAAGTAATCCATGCCCGGGAGAACTTAATCACCCGTTGTTAGGAACAGCCGTCTTGTTGGCGACGTGCTTTCCTTATTTTGAAAATCGGGTTGCATATTAGAAGAAATAGCAAGCCATTTAGACATGTTTTGAAAAAAATTGTTTGAACTTCTGCTTGAACTACATTTAAAGACCTGTGCCATTTTTGAATGACATTTCTAGATCAATAAATGTTATCGATAAGCAAAAGACATGTCTTGATAAATATTTTTGGTATTTTTTGTTTTCTAATTTTATGGTTTTTTTATCAAGAATATGTACATATATACAACGAAATTCCTGAGCCGTGAGCTATCTCCAGTCATATGTTTTGAGTAGCCTGATTCCAAATACCAAAGGACGAATTATACGACCTGCATTTGAACACAGACGAAAATGAAGAGTTGGATACATTGGATCCCCATTCGATGTTGGGGTCCAGTTGGTTAGAGCAAACAATATTGTAATCCACGGGGGCATGATGTGCCTGAGGGTCTGCAAGAACGACATCACTAGTAAGTGCAGTAGGCCTAGTTAAAGGGCATTGTCCTCTTAACAGGATTATTCTACCAGTAGGCTTCCATATTTTTACCGGCGCAACTTTAGGTGTAGTTTTCCTAGTTAAAGGGCATTGTGCACCTAAAGGGAATGTTTTATCAGTGGGCTTCTAATGATGTCCTACGGTGGTAAATAGTTTGCCTATGGGTTGCCATGTTTGTTTAACCTGTTTGACTCTCTAGATTTTCTTGACTGGGGTTGGTTTGGAAAACTTTAAGGACTTATCAACACATTTATCATGACTATCTCAATTAATGCATTCATTACATGTCTTGCAAAGTGAATTAGAATTCGTATCAAATACATTAACTCACTAACGCTAGTACATGAATCAACACGATTCTTTTTGCTCAATTTCGACTTATTATTCCTAGGGTGGTCTTCTACTTTCTTCTTGGGCACACTTTTAGCTGGCAAGGTCTTATCTTTCTTTGTATTGCTCCTAGGCTTTGACCTGCTAGCTATAGTGGCAGTGTTTACTCCTGTAGAAGGAAGAATAGGAACATTAGTTGGTTGAACTGATTGTTGCTTAACATGTTTTGGTGTGTTGTTTCCTGAGGTTTCTAATGGGTCAGCAAAGGTTACACGCTTTTTCTTAGTTACAGGTGTAGTAGCAATGAATTTATCTCGTTTGTTAACCGCTTTAGGACATGCGGCACTTGCATTTGCTAATAGTTCCTGAGACCATTTAGTGTAAACACAGGCATAGTCTAGATTACTATCCGAAGGTAGTTCACTTCTAGCCTCTTCAACTATCTCACGGAGTATATCTAAGGTATCCTTAAGGCTATTGAGATAACCGTGATGAACATTCCTATTGCTTCTTTGACGTAGAGGAATTGGTTCAACATCAATTGCATACTTTTCAAAAGCAGAAACCTTTGGTGTTTTAACATCAATAGTGACGCAAGGCATTTTCCCTTTGAGGTGGGTCTTTAGATTCTCAATTTCAGTTAACAAAGAGTTTTTCTGGTCAATAGTTTTAGCACGCGTTATTTTAATTGAATCATACAATTCCTTATAATGATGCTTAACTTTTGCATTTTTTGCCCTAAACCGTACAGTTGAATCAAATGAAGGGCATTAAGTTTTTGCAGTTAAATCTTTGTTCAGAGAAACTAAGGCCTTAGGTCATAAATGAAGATCTCATCACTATTTTTTGCATTGTTAAAGCGAGAGATTTCTCCTTTTAAATTCCGAACGTATTGGCCTTGACTTTGAATCTGATCATTTAGTTGCCCGATGACAAACAGTAAATCAAATGACGGATCATCCGAAGATGTCACTGGTTTTTTGTTTCCAAAACGTTCTAGATTTTGGGATACTTTTTAATTGGTTAAGTGTGAAATTCAACTTCAAGTTTGGAAAAATGTTTTATCATTGAGTCGTGATCATCATATTGAATCTTGTTTCTCAGATTAAAATTTTCAGATTCAAGGTCGACAATACGTTTTTGAGCAATAGTGAAAGCATCATGCATGTCAGAAAATCTAGACACATTTAATACAGAATCAGTTGCAGTATAAAACACATCTTTGGACAAGCATTCAACAATTAAATTCTCATTCGTGATGAGGAGATTTTTACGTTCAATCTCCCCACATTTTTTGTCTACAGCATTCTGGTCCACTTCCGCTTCCATATTTTCAAAAACTGCTTTCATTGCTCTAACTTCAGTGACAAGTAATTTTTGAACACTGTCAAAATGTTCTTTGAGTAGATTGAAAAATGGAATGACTTCCGTTAAGTAACACCGTTTAGTTTGCTCAAAACCCCTTTCCCCTTTAGTTATTCCCGTTGGTGTAATTCGTTTCTTACAGGTCTTTTCAAAGTCCCAAAAAAGTTGAGTAATTACATAGACCAATATTTACTTGACTTGTGGTTGGAAGCGTTCGGGAGACCAGATGGACATGTGTATTGGGAGGATACACAGTCGCAGGTGGTAAAACTGGCAAGGGTGAGGTATTTGCTTTTAGCTCTTCGGCCTTACGTTTTTCTAGATCTATGGACCAAAATACTTGTTCAGGGTTTAGTTGGGTATGTGGTGTGAAAGTTGCGAGGAAGTTCTCTTTGGAATAATTAGGAGGTATGCACTTAATCCTCTTTTCCACACACACGGGGTCATTCATTTTCTCATGCATTTTCTGCCTAGCTAACTCGGCTAACTCTAGGTCTTCCTCAGATGATGGGACATTCGTAGGGTCATGGTCCGGATTAATAATTTCATTACCATCGTAAAGTGTTGGTTGAGCCACTTTGGCATTTCTAAGGTAAAAAGGGTTCTGCGCACCTATGACTATTTCCGAATATTGTTCACACAACTTTTTAGGTTTCAACATCATATGAACAGTTTGAATGGATTGATCTTGTATGTGTAACTTATTTTCAAGTTTATCCTTTAGCTTTCTCATGTTTGAAAAATCATTCAGAAGTTGAGACTCTCTTTTCTTAAAAGTCTGTTGTAAAGTATTTACATTTTCTTGTATTATCGTTTGACTTTTATAGAGTGGTTAAGCTGTAGCTTAACGGAATGTAGCTCCTGTTTTATTTTTTCTTCCATTCGATTACGATCTTGTATAAGTATACGCATTTGATCATCCATTCTCTGTTCCCGTTTAGTAAGTTCAAACTTAGCACGTTGTTCATATATGACAAATTGTTCCTTATATATAGCTAGTTCAGTTACTAACGGTTCATTAGGAGTATGCACATTATTATCAATCAACACATATGCAGTATTTAGAGTAGAAGATGCACAAGTTGGTACAACATAAACGTCATTGGTGGTCAGATATTGTTCATATGGGATAACATTACTATTACCCATATCAGCATTATTTGAGTCAATAACAGTTGACTGTTGTACTTCGCTATGAATCTCATAACCGACCTGATCATTATTACTAGAAGCATTAGCATTTTCTAGATAAGGTATCTCAGATAATATTGATGCATTGGATGAGCTAGCTTATAGATTTATTGGCCCAACTGATTACAGATTGGCCATGAAGATAGACTGAGCAGCAGGTTCATCATCAACATCTGAGTCAAAAGCATCACACTCATCTGCCTGGAAAATGTTATCTTCATTCCGAGCCAAATCCCTAACAGGTTGGTTATCCACATCAGCATCAAAAGTGTTGGGTTGTTCTCCAACCAGAAAGAGTAACTCTTCTTCATCCAGCACTGCTCCATTCTCTTGGGCTTGCATCAGCAGCATCTTGTCCTTAAAGTAATCAGAATTCTGTGGACGCTTTGGATGAGTGCAGTTCTGTGCAATATGCCCTATCCCATTACAGTTATAACACTTGATAGGCTTTCCCTGACCTGCATTAGCATTCCCAGCTCTATTCTGTGTACCTCCAAAACCTGCTGCACCATTTCCCTGAGCAAAGTACCTCTGATTCTGATTCTGTTGTCCTTGAACATTCTGAACCACGATCTGACCTTCCTGAATAGTTGCTTGATTTCGGGTGTTAGATGAGGTTCGAAGTTGGTTGTTTGTCTGTGGGAGGGTTGCTCTGAATGATTGGGTGAGTAGTGCAAATTGTTTGGTGAGGGTGTTAAGGATTTCATCAGTTTGGGTGTATCCAGTGTCAAGTGATGATGGTTTAGCAAATTGTGGATATGTCATTGATTGGACGTTTTAAGACTGAGAAGGTGTTGTGGATGATTGATATTGAAGAGACTGACTCTGTGATGGTTGGGAGTAGGGTTGCACACTTGAGATAAAGGTAAGCGGATCATTAGTGGGTGGAGTGATTCTTTTAATTATCAGTCGATCTTGTGCAACATGCTTCTCATGTTGTTTCAAGTATGCATACAACTGTTCATGATTTGTCTCTTTCAAACCTTTGTTCAGTTTAACTGCTGTGACAAATCTACCCCATTTAGGTGACATGTTGTTGACAAACTTGGAGTTTAGTTGAATGTTAGGCATAGTCATCCTGATATTCCTCATGTCATTAACAAGCTTGTGGAACCGGACATAGTACTCATTGATATTTTCACCAGGAAGCATCTTGAAGCGTTCAGATTCATCATACAACTGAGATTCTCTGTCTTCTTGGGTGAGTTCAGATCCCGCGAGAAGCATTTTGACATTGTCCCATATTGCTTTTGCTTCAGTGTTGTGATTGATGAGCTTGTAGATGTCTTTGGGTAATCCTTGAAGTACAATGTTGGTTGCACGGACATCGGCATCGAATCGTTTCTTTTCATTGTCATTAAGATCATCATAAGTTCGAGCCCTTTCTGGTTCAAGAAGAATACCCCCTTCAGGTGTGGTACCTAGTGTGTCCCTGGTGACTCCAAGCTGAAATGGACCTTGATCAATCGACTAAAGAATGTAAACTCCATTTTCCTTTCCTCTACAATACAACCGGATTCTTTGTGACCATGATTCATAATCACTCCTATCAAGCATAGGAGGGCGGGTATCGGAACCGGCCGCTTGAATATCATCTGAATTATTAGATATGATTGATTGTGTGTGTTATGATAAAATTTGGATCGGTACAATGATTAGTGATTGTATGTTAAAAGTGATGATTGTTTGTTGATAAAGGTGATATGTTTTTTGTTTGTGATTTGGTTTGGTTTAATTAAGTTTGCGAAATGCAATACACAAGTCTGAGTCAGGAAATCTAGACAAGTCTCAGTCAAGAATTTCAGACAAATCTCAATGTTGAGGATTAGACAAAACTCAATGAGGTGTCCTAGACAAAACGCAGTCAAGAGGCAAAGACAAAACGCAATGAAGAATTTTTTTTGCCAGAGATTCTTTCCACCAAAATGCAATAAGGGTCTTCAACTTGGGACAAAACGCAAGACACAAAACGCAATGCAAAGGAGACAAAACGCAGTGACGTGTCTTGGGCAAAACGCAATCAACTCTTGAGACAAAACGCAATCAAGAAATTAATCGGGCAGAGTTTCTCCTAGTCAAAACGCAATAAGGGTCTTTAACTTGAGACAAAACGCAGCATACAAAATGCAACCTGAAGAAGTAACCAAAAAGCAATACACAAAACGAAACAGACAAAACGCAACTGCTGTACTACACTAGAAGACAAACTGCAGTATACTATTCTCTGACAAAACGCAGAGATAAAACGCAACTAAGAAACGTCTTCCAGGGAGACAAAACGTAGTTTCCAGAAAAGCTTCAAACTACCAAAAATCACCCTTTTGAATGTTTGAGCTTGTATTTTTTTGCACAACTTGGTACTAGAAGGTTAAAACTACACTAAAAACACTAACTTTAACACCACAAACGTGAGAATCAAAGAAAGCCAATGAGAAAACCATAAACCTTCAAAAACTAAATTTTTGATCAAATCTTCCAAGAGAAACGCACATATAATCTATGTAATCATCCCATGTGCTCTGATACAAATTGTAGTATATTGGATATCATAACACAAGCCTAGGAATGATGGTTGGCCGATTCTAGAGAGAGAAAGCGAGAAGTTCTAGTGAGAGAAAATCACTTAGTGTGTGTTTGTAATACAATGAACAACTAACCCTTCCTATGGTTGGAAAAGGTGTTTAAATACAAGAGTTTAAGTGCCCTAAGTGGGCTATGGAGTGGGCTAACATATGGGTAAAGACCCGGCCCAACACCATAATTCATACGCTAACGATTAAACTACGAGCTATGCTATTCTATACAATACACGGGGTGACCGAGTCTTTTTTGTAAACCTAACATCGACGATACTTAAGTAGTGCTTAACATGATGGAGGGGGTCCTCGTTTCTCAATCCTTGGAATGTGCATGTTCCTTGAATTAACAGGATGTCATGTGCGTCGATGATTCTTCCTGTTTGTTCGGCTGGAAGGGTGATTGGGTTTTGAAAACCAGTGGAATTAGGATGAGAATGTTCATGTAAGGTTCTGGGAGGGGTTAGCGGTTTGACTCCAGTGTTGTTGGAGGAGGATGCTTCGTTATAAAAAAGGTTTCTTTCGGCTATAGCTAGAGATTCGTTCTACTGTAGATGGCAGGCAGCTCTCTTAAGCCTTCAAAATTCTCTTTCAGGTTCGTCGAGCAGTTTTGTTAACCTTTTAATGGTGCTACGTGTCATGATGACAGATTTACAAAACAAATAACACGAAGAAAAGATAGACTACGGGAAAGCTAATATGCGGAATTAAATTCTCACTTGAAAGGATTCAAGCGAGTAGAACTAAGCTAAATTATGATCAAAACCTAACTATTCCCCGGCCGTGGCGCCAAAAACTTGATGCGGTTGTCGTAAGGGACTTCTACAATAAGTTTTACAACTCCCTAGGCAAATTACCTAACCGTTGTAGTAGTAGTATAGGCAAGACTCGAGGGTTGTTATCATTCTCTAGGGTAATAAGTTAGGAAGGCTTGATCACGGTCTAACAGAATTCTAAGGGTTGAGAGAAGATTATTTTTGTATTTTTATAATTTATAGAAAGCAGGTAAATCTATGGTTTGAGAGGTTGGTTTGATAGACTAATAACTAAACTAATTAATATATAATCTACTGGTGATAACTTTATGATAATTGAATGTATTTACATAAACATGCACTACTTATCAGATTGCTTCTCTTAATCTTGTTGCCTTGTCACACTTGTGATAATATGTGCAAGTATTTCCTAGGTCATGAACAGATTACACGAACCCGTCGTCTATTTAATATTCTGTTAGGGCAACGCACAAGTAAGGTAGAATGAAGACTATTACAAGGCCCCTAAGAGTACATTAAATGCATGTAAAATAACTTAAGAAGGATCAACCATATAAAGGGGCAAGGTAGTATGAAGACTGTTACCCGATGGTATCCTTTCTACGCACTAGTTTTTCACTAGATATGTCTACAACGATACAGACAAAAGCTAGTTTTCTAAAACCTAACGCGAACAATCATCAATCAAGAAGCAACAATAAAAGGATCTACAATCCGACTTTCATGCAATCATAAGCAAATAAAAAGGAGGGTTTAGCCTCGCATGTTATAAAGAAAGCAAAGAGATAAATCAATCACACAACACATAGACATATTGAATGATTAATGATAAATAACCTTACTTAAGTTAAAACATGGATTCAAGGTAGTTTGATAGGGTTTTGAGGCCCTAAAAATGACCCATGAAGCTGCTACAAGAGCTAGGGTTCGTCTCCCTAAGTTATACAAAGTTATCCCAAAAGTTACACACTTGAAACCCTAAAATCGGTTTAATATATATAGAGATATCGATGTGACGACGTCACGTTGTAATCCTGATGCCGTCGCTACATGGATGATTCTAGATCCTCATTGAGTCGGTTACGTCCTGACGTCGTCACTAAATCTTCTGACGCCGTCACTAGATGGATCACATCGGCTTTGCTTTATGCCTGCGACGCCGTCTCCACGCGCTGTATGCACAATTCTTCATGATTTGTGGTGTAGAGTCGTAATCTCATCTGTTTCTTCTCTAAATGAGCCCAAGTCACGTGTATTCCCTCCAAATGCCATCCAAGTGCTAAAAACCTAAAAACAAATGATTAAGCACATAATCTAGGCATATTTGCATGATTTAGGGGGTTAAATGATCCCGAAATAATGTATAAAATGACACCTCATCAGGAAAATTAACACTCATTACCTGCCATAGCATATAAATTACCATAGACTTGGTAAAGGATCAAACCTCCAACGCTAGGCGCAAGTATTAATCATTACTATCAAAGAGGCCTTTTAAAGGGTTGTGATGTGTAGGTGTAAGATAACATTAACGGAAACGGAAATGGATGAGATATATTTGGGGAGTAACTTTTGGGTGAATTTGGGGTGAAAGGGTTAGTTAATTATTTATACGAATACACGCTGGTTTAGTTGCTAAGCCAAAGACTCGGACAAGATATAAAACTCTACATCAATCTCTTTATTTTTCTTTTCTTGACTCTATGATAAACATAAACATAAGCAAATGGCAGCCCGTACATTTTTTATCACTCTCTTTTTATATATATATATTTTTTCCAATTTTTTTCTTTCTTTTTCATATATTTTTTTGTACACTTTTGTCCTGCTATTACTTAGACATATAATACATCATGGGGGTTTATAGATACACCCCTACACTTAAACTTTTACATACTCGATAATTACAATCTAACTAATGACCCAAATTGAGTGCGATCAAAATAACATGGAGATTATTTAACAAACATATGAGGGTATTGACTTAACTTTTCTTCCCTATTCTTTCGTAAAATTGATACTACCATGAATCCCTATCGTCTTAAAATTGTATTTACTAGGATAAGGACTTAGCAACCGTGTACTCAATAATTAACTTGGGTTAAAACAATAATGTACTAAAAGTGAATACATACAAGGTAGGCTGAGGCGATTTTGGTGTAACAATTGGTTCAAGGGTTAACAATGTTCTTCATTAATAGTCCAGCTTAACCAAAAAAACACGAGAACCATGAAAAGGATAGGCTCGAAGGGTTGTACTAGGGGTATCCTGCACTAAAAATGAGTGCATGGCAAGGGTGTAGGATAGTTATATGATCGAGGTGACCATCATAACAATTACAAGTTTAAAACATGTTAGAAATTGAGAAAAGACTCGGTCACTACCAATATATTATAGAATAGCTCATAGCGTAATATTTGGAAACTTACCAAGCTAACCGGGTCAACATAAGTCATCCTTATGTGTGACCGGCCCAAGCAAGGTATAAATACCCCTCTCCACACCTTGGAGAGGGTTGGTTGTTTATTTGGTTCTTTCACTTAATACATTTTCTCTTCCTTTCTCTCTCTAAGTGCTACAACCCACTTTCTCTCTCTAAACTTTCTTTCTTATTTATTTGTTAAGTGATTTGATACATCTACAATTGGTATCAGTCGCCATGAGGTGATATCGTAAGCTTGTGTGCGTTTATATCTTGTTTAGGTCGTTACTTTTGAGTTATTTTTGGTTTCGTGTGTTTTAAAAATCAAATCCGGATTTTTGTGCTTAAAAGTGTTAAAGTTTGTGTTTTTAAGCAAGATCTAAGCCTAAGATAACTAGTTGTGCAAGAAAAATCAAGGTAAAACGTCAAAAAGGGTGAGCTTTTAGTGATTTTTTGTGAAAAAGTACGTTTTTATTTGAAGCTAGCGAAATATGTTGTAAGCGAAATATGTATGTTAGCGAAATATGACAGGTTAACCTTAAGCGATTTATGTCATTTCTAGGAAACGAAACTCTGCTTAATTTTTCTTAGGTCAAGCGAAATATGTTCAAGCGAAATATGTTAGCAAGTGAAATATGTTAGCAAGAGATTTATGACAGGTTGTTACTTCAAGCGAAATACGTAGTTGTGTAGACAAAACTCTGTCCAATTTTCATATTTCAAGCGAAACATTACATCGCCATATTCCAAGCGAAACATTGCAAGGGAAACATTACAAGCGAAACATTACACTGTCATATTCCAAGCGAAACATTACATACATCACCAAAAGTTTTTATTTTCTTTGTAAAATCCAGTGAAATATTTGGATTTCTCGGTTTTAGTAAAGATTTGTAAAATCCCGTAGAATATCAATCTTAATCACCAACAACAACAACTCTTAACACAATCCTCCTTTATCACTGTTCGATAAATCTTTAATCATTTCACTTTTTAATTAGAACAACATGACTACTTTAGCATAACACATCATTATTGCTGGAGCTGAGAACCGTCCTCCAATGCTTGAAAAATCAATGTATGATTCATGGGTAAGTCTTATACGTCTATTAATCAAAGGGAAGAAACATGGTAGGATGATGCTTGATTCAATCGATAATGGTCCATTGGTTTACCTAACTGTTGAAGAAAAGGGGCAGACTAGACCTAAGAAATACCCTGAACTAACTGAAGCACAACAACTTCAAGATGACTGTGATTTTCAAGCAACCAATATCATTCTTCACTGTCTTCCACCCGATGTGTATGCACTTGTTAACCATCAAAAGGCTGCTAAGGATATTTGGGATAGAGTCAAGCTACTAATGAAAGGCACTGAATTATCATACCAAGAACGTGAATGCAGATTGTACAACTTGTATGAAAAGTTTGCTTATGTTTAGTATGAAACACTGTATGAGTACTACTAGAGATTCTCTCAGCTGATCAATGACATGCATACTATTGGGATGACAATGCAACAAGTTCAAGTCAATACCAAGTTTCTGAATGCTCTTCCATCGGAATGGAGCATGTTTGTCACTGATGTGAAGTTAGCTAAAAGTTTGTATACCACCAACTATGATCAGTTGTATGCATACCTTAGTCAACATGAACGACATGCTAATGAATTTCGTATCATGCATGAAAGATATCCGGATCCTCTTGCATTGGTAGCCAACTCTCCAACTCTATACAATCCATCTCAGTCACCATAACATTCAGGTTCTTCTATGTATCCACCTCATCAACAGTTCACACCAGTTTATGCAGCACCTATTCATCATCAATGCCATCATACGCTAGTTAATCCATAACAACATTCAGTTTCTCCTCAACCATTCATATCTCCATTAGTGACACAACACTCTCAATCTGACTTTCCTCAATTGGACTCTTGTCTCGCTGTTCCTACATTTCAGCAAGGAGAAGATCCGATTGAATGCATTAACAAAGCAATGGCATTCCTATCTGCTGTGGAATCAAGGTTTTCACCTTCAAACAATTAACTCAGAACGTCTTCTAATCCTAGGAATCAGGCAACTATTCAAGATGACAGAGTCATAGTTCAACAAGTTCAAGGAAGACAATCTTCGAGTTTTGTTGGCACTGGAAACAGAGGAATTGCTATAACTTTAAGGGGAAATTATGCAGCTGGTCAAACAAGAGTTGTAAAGTGTTATAATTATCAAAGAGAAAGGCATATGGCGAGATAGTGTACTCAGCCAAAAAGGCCAAGGAATGCTGCATGGTTTAAGGAGAAATTGATGTTAGCCGAAGCTCAGGAAGCGGGTCAGATATTAGATGATGAGCAACTTACATTTTTAGCAGAACCCAGAATATCATAAACTTCAGTTGCTCAGCAGACAATCCCTCAGAATTCAGCCTTCCAAACTGAAGACTTAGATGCTTATGACTCGGATTGTGATGACTTATCCTTGGCTAAAGCGATTCTGATGGAAAATCTTTCAAGCTGTGATCCTGATGTTCTCTCTGAGGTACAATATTTTGATTCTTATCTGAATGATATGATTAATCAGGATGTGCAAGAGATGCAATATTCTGAACAAACACATATTGACTATTTTCAAGAAAATAAGATACATAGTGATAGTAATATCATTCCGTATTCTCAATATATGCAAGAGTCACAAGATGCAGTTATTCATGATACTAATTCTTCTGCACCTAATGATTTATTGGTGCTATCTTTGGTTGAACAAATGACTAATCACGTAGCTCATTTAGATAAGGAAAATCAGACAAATAAAATGGTAAATGAATCCTTAACCGACTGAGTTGAGTGATATAATGGAACGTGTAGCCATTTTTAATCAAAGAACAAAATGTTGATTTGAAACAAACGTGAAAAAATTAATCGATCTCAACGGTTGTCCCTAATTTGGAATCGGAAATGCAAGAGCTTCGACGGCTTTTTAGCAGGAGATCGATACAGTTAAAGAAACTCTTTCTAATCATGTCAAAGAAAAGGAATCTTTATAAAAAACATTAACCATTTTCAAAACAGAATCTAAAGAAAAAGAGTCTAAATACATTGACAAGGAAATTGTTTTGGAAAAACAAAATAAAGAACTAGAGAATATTATTTGTAAGATGTATCGATCTACGCAAGCAATGATATGCTAACAAAACCACAAGTTTTTTACGATGACACTCACAAACAAGCTCTTGGTTATTAAAATATGTTCCATCTTAAAAATGCTCAGCGAATTCAACCAACATTATATGATGGTGGTGTTATTGCTATAGAACATGCTGTGATTTCCGTGATTGATGATGAAGAGACATTGATTTTGGAAGAAGATTGCGATCAAAGATGCTTGTTAAAAACAAAAATGATCACATTTCAATAGAAAAGTAAATTAAGATTCCTCAAGTGATTATTCAATGTAGAATAAGGATAAAAGAAGATTATTGGTAACGTTTTGTCAACTAATAAGAATTGCCTGCAGAACAAGCTTTCTGGTTAAAACATTCGTCCGTTTCTGAAACACCTGTTACGTCACATACACCTGTTAGAATTGAAGCTCCTAGTGAACTTCCTAAGGTAAGTCTGGTAAATTAACTTAAAAGGAAAAAATATCAACCGGCCAATTTTGACAAGGTTGTGAAAAAGAGAACCACATCCGATGCTATTACTGCTAGTGCATGGGGTTTTGAACATACCAAAGCGTGTTTTGTAAATGAATAATTCCATTTTTAAAAGTTTTAAAAAAGATTCATTTTAATTGCAATTTAATAAACTCTTTTAGATGAAATTACTAAAGTTTAAACTGTTTTTAACCAAATGGAAGCGGCTGTTGATTAGTGTTCTGTAGACAAAAACATTTTTGAAATTCAAATCAAACAGCTTAGCATTGATAATGATCAACTCCTGAAATAAATCATATCTCAAGAAATTGTGCATATTGCTGTGAATTATGTGGATAGTCTTGATGTGAAAAAGTCATGTGTGAATGATTGCAATAAGTGTCTGGAACTTGAGACTGGGCTTCTCAAAAAGAAATATTTGATTGAAAAAAGATTCCCCATGAGTACGATAACTTATTGAAATGTTATTCACACACTCAATAGCATTGCATTTATTTGGAATTAACAAATACAACTCAAGCAAGAAATTTTCAAAAGGACCATTTTTCATGAAAACCAGAATGTTCCTACATTTAATCAGGGCAAAAGAAGTTGCTGCTAATAAGGAAAATGATGAAGTTAATGTTGTTGAAGAAGTAGTTAAAGTTATTAACACTACTAAGCTAATTGTTGATGATGCTCAAGTTAGTGCTGCTGGTAATGTAGTTAGTACTGCTAGTGCTGCAACAACTATTAGTGCTGCTAATAAGGAAAATGATAAAGTTAATGTTGCTGAAGAAGTAGTTGAAGTTATTAACACTGCTAAGCTTATTGTTGATGATGCTCAAGTTAGTGCTGTTGGTAATGTAGTTAGTACTGCTAGTGCTGCAACAACTGTTAGTGCTGCTACAACAACTACTGATGATGTTGATGATATTACTTTGGCTCAAGCACTTGCAGAAATAAAAAGTACAAAACCCAAGATGAAAAGGGTAATTATACAAGAGCTGGGTGAATCTATAACAAAAATATCTTCACAACAATCACAGGACAAAAGTAAAGGGATATTGGATAGAACCTTGTGAAGCCTATGAAGAGAAAGATCAATTCAGGCCTGATGAGAAACTGGCTTTAAAGTTACAAAGCTGGATTTGATGAAGAAGAAAGACTTACAAGAGAAAAAAGCTGAAAAGAAAAGTAAGCCCAATTTGCCTTGATTGTTCCATGGGGATGATATACATTGCAAGATTGACGTGATCATCAATTGGCTAAGATTGCAGCACAAGGAACAAGAAGAGTTGTTTGTTGGAAGAAACAGGCTATATATGTCAACAATTCTTTAGAGAAAGAAGAAAGCATTTTTCATCTAAAAGAGAACGAAGAGAAAAAGAAACAAACCAAACAACTAAAGATCAGACAGAGAAAGATAATGTGTATTCCCTAAAGAACATGGAAGGATCAAGCATCAAATTTAAAGTTGAAAGGGTTTGATTTATCATCCAAGAGATGTTTGACAGAGCATTCAAAAGGGTAAATACATTTGAAGACTTTAGAACAGAGTTGGTGGAAGGCAAAGAAAAGAGAGCAGGAATAGAGCTGATACAAGAAAATGCAAAGAAGCAAAAAGTGGAAGATAATAAAGAAATAGTAGAGCTTAAACAGTGTTTGGAAATCATTCCAGATGAAGAAGAGATAATAATTGATGCTATACCTTTAGCTGTTAAGTCTCCAAGTATTGTTGGCTGGAAGATTCATAAAGAAGGAAGAAAAAGCTATTATCAAATAATGAGAGCTGATGGAAAGTCTCAAATGTACATGATCTTTAGTCATATGCTTAAAAGTTTTAACAGGGAAGATTTGGAAGATTTGTACAAGTTGGTAAAAGCTAAATATGAGTCAACAAGACCAGTGGAAGACTTGGATTTGTTGTTATGGGGTGATTTGAAAACAATGTTTGAACCACATGTAGAAGATAAAGTATGAAGGAATCAACAAGATTACAAAGTGTTGGATTGGAAGTGTATGACTCCTGTGGAGTACATTCCTTGAGGATGCAACATATGTAGATTTACATGTTGGTAGAGAATAAGTATCCTCTTGCACCACTTACACTTTCAATGATGTTGGAAAAGAAGCTTATAATTGATTATGAAAGTGAAATGGCTTATCAGCTTCTTAAATTCATCATAAAACATGCTAAGTTTAAATGAAGAAACTTGATGATTTTGAAGAAGAATATCAAGTTTAGGAGAGGATTGTTGGGATTAAAAGTCTTCTTATTGCTGTTTGGATTACTGCTACTCATGTTTGTGTTAATGCTGCTCAGCTGGAGTTAGTACTACTCAGAGATTTCAAAGAAAATATGCTAAGTGTTTACTACTACTAGTACATAGTTAGTACTGCTAGTGAATATTAGTACTGCTAGTGAATATTAGTGCTGCTGATGAACTTTAAAGAAAATATGCTAAGTAGTTACTACTGCTAGTACAGAGTTAAGACTGCTTAGTTGAAGTTAATGCTGCTAGTGAAAATATGCTTGAAGTTACTACTGCTAGTGAATATCAAGTTAATGCTGCTAGTTAGTACTACTTATATGATATGTATTAGTTGTTTATAGAAAAGATTTTAGATACTTAGGAAATTATTGTAAGCCGACTAGGACTCCTTGGTGTATAAAAGAAGGTCCTAGGGCATAGAGTTTGACGTACCAGAACCAAAATATTATTATCATCTTAGACATATAATTCATAGCTTTAAGGTATTTGTAACCCTAATACTGTAACAACTCGAGTTTCACGACGCGTATGACGATCGCGAATTCGACGTCATAATTATTATTTTATAAATTCGTGTAAGCGAACGTCGACATATAAAATTTTATTTGTCATAAATAATTATTTTCGTATTTTAATACGAACGAAAATTTAAAATATTTATTTTTGACGTTTCGCGTGTCAATGCTTGACCGCGCGTTCGTTAATCGTTTTAAGTATCAAAAAAATTACGACGTGTCTTGTTATTATTTTTAAGATCGTAAATTTATTATTTTCACGAATGTCGTCTTTTGTTCATTGTCTTGAGCCGGACTTGTGTTTTAAAAATATATACATTTTAATAAAAGTTTTAAACCAAATTAAGTGTGACGGAAATAAATTTAGTCACGGAAGTATAAACCCGAACCTATGGCCGGTTATGGACCAAAACAAACACTTGTGTGTTATATTTTATAAAGCTTGAAAAGATCAAGGACTAAAAGTGCTAAAATGCTATACTAATTTTCTATAAAAGGAAGCTTATACTTCCATTTTATTCCTTTAGAAAAATTTCATTTCCTATGTCTCTCTTTCTCCTCTTACGACCGGCCACCATGAACCACCACCACCATCGTCAATTTTTCCGACATGCACAACGATCCATATAGAAAATAGGAAAAATTACATGTTTCGTCCCTATGGTTTTACCCAAAAATCATGTTTCGTCCCTATTTCATTTTAATTACACTGATGGTCCCTAATTTTCAAACTAATTGCACTGCTGGTCTCTATTTTTCAAAAATAGGGACCAACTGTGTAATTAATTTGTTTGAAATTTGGTACACGAATAGTCCCTATTTTCCAGAATAGGGACTATCAGTGAAACATGTTTGATAAAATAGGGACCATCGGTGTAATTAAAATCAAATAGGGACGAAACATGATTTCTGGGTAAACCACAGGGACGAAAGATGTATTTTTTTAGAAAATATTAATCCCCTCGTCATTTTCTACACATCCCACTAAAAAAAATCCACATGCAATGAGTATTTTTCTAGTTTTAATTTGGTTCGAGTTCGAGTGGAAATGGGTTGAAAATATTGCTTGGAAGTGTTAAATAAACATTTTTGGAAGCTTGGTTATGTTGATAAAGGTTTGGTTTTGTGCTCGTGGGTTGGTTCGAACCGCGGTCAACAAGAGCGGAAAAGGCAAAATCATTTTCTTGTTGGTTGTGAGTATTTTTAATTACGTGGGTTTTTTTTGTGCGTTTTATTGTTTACAATCGTTTGTTTTTTCGGTATAACAAAGCAATATATTTAAGTAAACACACACATTCACCTAGAATATTATGATAATAGCCATTAGAAAACCTTGATAACACACATTAGAAGTAATCAATGTGCCGATATCGTTTCGCATAAAATCTCTTTTTACTCCGAATCGTGAAAATGTGATTTAGAGGGTCGTTTGGCGCGTGACAGATTTTGGGTAAAAATAAGACTCTATTGTACTTTAAGTTTCTAGCGTCTTGCTAGACTCTTTTTTATATATATTTCATCTTTGTCGTTCAAAAAAAAAATATAAGTATAAAAGTCAAAGAAAGTCAAATGTTGACTTTAAAAAGTCAACGGGTCATATAAGACTTATATAATTTTTAACTAAGTACATGGATATAAATAAAATGATAAGTATTAAAAATATACTTAGATATTTAAACTTACCAAAGATGGTAACTTTCCGAAAATAGTAACTTTCTAAAAATAGAAAGTTATCGAAAATAAAACGTTTTCAATTAAAGTCACGTAAGATATCGTCCCTGCAGGGACGATAATTGCACCAAAGGTTTCCCACAGGGACGATCCTTGCACTTTTGTAACGTTTGGGACGAAACATGCAATTTGGCCAAACTTTAAGGACGATTTATGCAATTTACTCTTTCAATCAGCTATTTCAGCTTATTTTGGTTGCTGCTCAGATTTTAAACGGCGATTTTGGGCACTTTCGAGCCGTTTGCGGCCTTCCGGCGAAACACGAAAGTTGTCCGGAATGATGTTTTCTATAGAATCTCTTTTTGGTCAAAGTCAAGAAAACGTGATATAGCGGGTCAAAACCGATGGTCAAACTGCTGCGTTTTTATTAAAAATACAAGTTACAGCAGATTCTTGCAGGGGCATTTTCGTTATTTTCCGTCGAGTTTCGGGTCTCGGCTAAAACTAAAAAGTTGTCCGGAATATCGTTTCGCATAAAATCTCTTTTTACTCCGAATCGTGAAAATGTGATTTAGAGGGTCGTTTGGCGCGTGTCAGATTTGGGTAAAAATAAATATAAGTATAAAAGTCAAATGTTGACTTTAAAAAGTCAACGGGTCATATAAGACTTATATAATTTTTAACTAAGTACATGGATATAAATAAAATGATAAGTATTAAAAATATACTTAGATATTTAAACTTACCAAAGATGGTAACTTTCCGAAAATAGTAACTTTCTAAAAATAGAAAGTTATCGAAAATAAAACGTTTTCAATTAAAGTCACGTAAGATAAAACGTGAGGGACAATTATAACTCAATGTTATGGGATTTTGGGATCTAAGGCGCAAATGAATTTCTCATCACATGTATGAATGTATGTGTATATATATATATATATATATATATATACTGAAAGTTGGTATTATGAGAAGCCTAACATCCTTGGTATTATGAAGAAGTAGTAAGGCCCCCTTCCCGCGTATGCGCCTTTATTTAGTATTTAGTTTAGATTTTTATTCTTTCTATTTTTTAATTACCAATGGGGAATCCTTCTAAAAAAATCTATCTGGCAAAACGCAATTCGTTGAGTTCAATCCATGGTGCACCTTGCCTTTTTTCAGGTAGCTTTCTTACGCCTATTCAGCTAGGGGGCCATTGGTCATAGCAGAAATTCGTCGAAGGAAAAAAAAGAAGAGAAAGAAAGGGAAGTTTTTTCTTTCAATCCAAATAAGAGAACAAAGAAACCACTCTAAAATGAAAGTTAGATAAAATCAAGATGTTTCAGTAAGAACTAGCACTAGACTTCTTCCCCCCTTTCGACTTTTCCTCTCTCCTTTAGTTTGTGTTTCCACCCGGGCTTTTCCTTTGGTTTTATAGAGACCCGAGGAAATTCTTCTAAAAATGCATGTAGAAAGGTGAGGCATTTTCCCCGGCATACGGAAAAAAAAAGTTAGAAATGATAAAACGTATAGTAAGGATTTCTAACCATTGGATGTGAGGTATTAATTAGATTAAATTGAGGTATTAATTACATATTTGACACATAACGACTTGTAACTGACACACTAGCAATGTTGACACACAATTAAAACGCCATTATTGACACACATGAAATTTTTAGCTAACAATGTTGACACACTTGCACATAATTTCTTGTAACTCACACACAATTGACACATTTTCACATGATATTAATGACACATAAATGAATTTTCACATGATATTAATGACAAATAAATGAATTCTTTACACTTTCTATCATTTTTACCTAAAATCACTTTCTATTTCAACCAAACTATATATATATACACACACACACACCATATATATGATTTTGTTGATACGATGTACGCATCGTTGACTATATTTTTTGGAATAGTAATCGAGCGACTCTAATTATAGGTCGTGATCGCGTTTGTGGATTTTCGTGCTAGACTTCATTGTTTAATCATCGGCTTTTGATCAAGGTGAGTTCATAGCCTCGCTTTTAAAGTTTTCAATGTTTTTAACTCCGCGAGGGGGATATATTGCTTGTTTTGTGAAATCGAACGCAAACTGTTTTGATACTTGAATATGATTCCTTCACTACTGAGTATATGCCTTTTTGTTGTGTGACCGTTAGTTTCCATGTGTTGGTGCATTAAATAGATCTATTGGGTTTGACAACCCTGTCCGGGGTTTGAATCCGTTGGGACCACCCTGTCAAACGGACATTTTGTGGTTAGTATTAGGAGAAGTGGCATACTTCTCGGACATAATTTCGTCCTACGGGAATGAATGTGTTAAGTTTCGGTACACGGGCTCTTTAGTTGGAAATCAATATTTTTATAACTTGACTTACGAGCCAATGTTATATGTTTTGTTGAACCAAATTATGCGTTCTAACTATTATTTGTAAACTCTATGAATTCACTCAACGTTTTGTTGACGTTTTTAAGCATGTATCTCAGGTTAGGTATTGTTGATGGCTTGGATGGGACGGAACGCGGATATCAAGGACGGTGTCTCGGTGAAGTTGTGTCATAAACTAAACAAGTGTTTTAGAAAGCAAGTCGTATTGTGACTTTTAGAAATAATTTCTATAATGGTATTGAGACCTATGTAACTCTGATCTTTATAATAAATAAAATTGTGTTTTATAAACGTATCTTTAAACGTTTACTGGGACTCGTGTACATGTATTATGAAGTAGCACCCCAATCGTTGTATTCCGCTGCGTATCGTAGTTTGGGGGTGTTACAGAGTGGTATCAGAGCACGAGTTGTAGTGAACTAAGTCGTTTTACAAAACTTGGACTACAACTGTTTTCGGAAAATTTTCACGAGTCCTTCACCGTTGTCCGATATCGCACCTAGTCGCCTGCGCATCGTTCCCGATCCTTAGAAGCCTTATGTGGTATATATTTGATTGCATATTATGTGCGTAACAAGTGGTTGACACTTGGTACAAGTAATAATTATATATATGTATATAGATATATATATACGACATCCGTTCTATGGTATACGATTATATATATCTTGATATTCGCTTCTTGCGAAGAGTTTAACTTCTTTAAACATTTCGATGCGATATGATAATATTTTGATACGTGATGAAAACATCGTTGTTATACGGTTATCTTCGAAACTTTTTCGCAAACTTTACTTTGTTATATCTTGATGTCAGGACTCGACTTAGTTTTCGATCCCACTTGAAAATTTTACTAATTGATTTTGAATTTGAACGCTCTTCTTATTGATTTTGATTCGCATATGTTGTTTTGTAATCCATCATTTTGAGATTTTCCTGTTAATGGGAGTATGACTTTTATATGTCATCCCATGAACCTTCATTGTTTTGGAAAACAGTTATTAACTTATTCTCGTGTAACGTGTCGTTTGGAAACGTCTATTTTTGGAACTTTCGAATAAAGTTGGTGTGTTGTGCTTTGATTCTTTCGTGTCGACCTCTACTTAGTAAGTCTTGAAACGTTCGGGTCTGGAAACCCATGAGTTGATGTGTTTGAAAGAGTGTTAAGTCATTGGGTATGGCTTTGTATTGGCGTTTGAAGGAATTAAAGTGGTGTTTGATTGGATTTTGAAATGGATTGTACGGCAGTTTGTAACCAGCAGGTTGTGGGGTTGATTATGAATTATTTTTGGTCTTAAGGCACCTGAGAAATCCAATATGGATGTGGGCATATGTCTTAAGTGAACGTGGTTCTTTGGATAGGGCCATATCTCCTCCGGATGAGTGAGATATCGTCGTTTTACTAAAACTAGTCAAATTTGGTATACCGTTGGAAAAAGGAGTATAACTCCATATTTTTGTAATAACTTTTCAAAATAAAACTTAGGTATCTGTAGAAGGCTCTTAGGACTATCACCTCCAATTGGTTTCACATCAAAACCATCTATAAATTTCAAATTACGCTCATTTTTGTAAACTGCAAAAATTTGTCAAAATTTCTTTGGGGATTGCTTTGGGATAGCAGCTTGTTGGGTATGTTTCAAAATATTTTTGGTCTATGAAGACCTGGGAAATTGAACTAGGATGTAGAAAGACATCTTAGGTACATATAGGAATTCGGATGGAGTCATATCGACGCCCGACGAATGAGATATCGCAAAAATAGCAAAACTAGTCAGAAAATTTAGACCAGAATTTGAATGAGTAATAAGTTCAAAAACTTATATAGCAACACCTAAATATGTAAAACTGTAAGTTCTATATATTGAACAAACTTAGACTTGAGCGGTCGTTTCGGATTTTGCGGACACACAGTTTAGGAGATACACTCAATTTAGTGTAGCGATAAAATTTTGGAAAAATTAGCGACGTATGTTTTGGATTTTTGGTAACGAAGCATATTCTCGGTTTTGAATATTGGTATAATTCTGTATTTGAGTGCGACATATACTTTGATTTTAATTCACGACGTAAGTTTCAGCCTTGGTTTTGATAAGCGAGGCGCGCTTGGTTTTGTTGTTTATATGATCCTCAACTAAGTTTGGATCAATCATCCATTTTAAAAAATTTCTAGGGAGAACGACGTAATAATTATTTTAATCGGATGTATTTCGCGACGTATATTGTTCCTTATGAAGAACGCGACTATAAAAGTTAGAACGACGTGATTTGGTTTTGTCGAATATATTTTCACGACTTGTTTTTACCTCTTTTGATAAGAGTTACCATGGTTTTGTTTTGATTTCGTGGGTATAATTTACCGCTTGTTTTGTTGACTTTCCATCCGGAATAGTCGGAGCGAATATTGTATCGCATATTTATTTTGAAAGAACGTAGGAGTCTGCGTGATGACGAGAAGCCATCGTGCCACGAACGAACGATAAGACGAGTAAGAAAGGACGAGCACCGAGGACGGCGCTCCCTTAAGGTGGGTGGAATGTAACAACCCGAGTTTCACGACGCGTATGACGATCGCGAATTCGACGTCATAATTATTATTTTATAAATTCGTGTGAGCGAACGTCGACATTTAAAATTTTATTTGTCGTAAATAATTATTTTCGTATTTTAATACGAACGGAAATTTAAAATATTTATTTTTGACGTTTCGCGAGTCAATGTTTGACCGCGCGTTCGTTAATCGTTTTAAGTATCGTAAAAATTTACGACGTGTCTCGTTATTATTTTTAAGATCGCAAATTTATTATATTCATGAATGTCGTCTTTTGTTCCTTGTCTTGAGGCGGACTTGTGTTTTAAAAATACACACATTTTAATAAAAGTTTTAAACCAAATTAAGTGTGACGGAAATAAATTTAGTCACGGAAGTATAAACCCGAAACTATGGCTGGTTATGGACCGAAACAAACACCTGTGTGTTATATTTTATAAAGCTTGGAAAGATCAAGGACTAAAAGTGCTAAAATGCTAAACTAATTTTCTATAAAAGGAAGCTTATACTTCCAATTTATTCCTTTAGAAAAATTTCATCTCCTATGTCTCTCTTTCTCCTCCAACGACAGGCCACCATGAACCACCACCACCATCGTCAATTTTTCCGACATGCACAACGATCCATATAGAAAATATTAATCCCCTCGTCATTTCCTACATATCCCACTAAGAAAAATCCACATGCAATGAGTAGTATTTTTCTAGTTTTAATTTTGTTCGAGTTCGAGTCGAAATGGGTTGAAAATATTGCTTAGAAGTGTTAAATAAACATTTTTGGAAGCTTGGTTACGTTGATAAAGATTCGGTTTTGTGCTCGTGGGTTGGTTCGAACCGCGGTCAACAAGAGGGGAAAAGCCAAAATCATTTTCTTGTTGGTTGTGAGTATTTTTATTACTAGTCTAATATTAGTTTTTATGATTTGATTTGTTTCGATGTATGCACGTGATGAAATCCGATGAACTTGCGTCTTCTAGTTAGACTTTGTTGTTGGTTGATTTAGCGAAGTGGGTAATGATTATAAACCATTTTGGATATATTGTGAATGAGTTCTTGGGTCAAAAATGATTTTTGAAGGTGTTTTGTAAAACGTATTTTCGAGCAGAAAACATAACACGGAAAACGAGGTCCGAGATTTTGTAAAATCTTATTTTTGGTTGGAGAATATTGTAGAGGGTACTTTTACGAGCGTTTCGGTAATTTGAACGTCCCATAACTCCTAATAACGAAGAAGTTACGGCGAAAATAAGTTTAGAAAAACTATAAATTTCAATAAGCTATTTCAGCTTATTTTGGTTGCTGATCAGATTTTAAATAGCGATTTTGGGTACTTTCGAGTCCGTTTCGGCCTTCCGGCGAAACACGAAAGTTGTCCGGAATGATGTTTTCTATAGAATCTCATTTTGGTCAAAGTCACGAAAACGTGATATAGCGGGTCAAAACCGATGGTCAAACTGCTACGTTTTTATTAAAAATACAAGTTACAGCAGATTCTTGCAGGGGCATTTTCGTCATTTTCCGTCGAGTTTCGGGTCTCGGCTAAAACTAAAAAGTTGTCCGGAATATCGTTTCGCATAAAATCTCTTTTTACTCCGAATCGTGAAAGTGTAATTTAGACGGTCGTTTGGCGCGTGTCAGATTTGGGTAAAAATAAATATAAGTATAAAAGTCAAAGAAAGTCAAATGTTGACTTTAAAAAGTCAACGGGTTATATAAGACTTATATAATTTTTAACTAAGTACATGGATATAAATAAAATGATAAGTATTAAAAATATACTTAGATATTTAAACTTACCAAAGATGGTAACTTTCCGAAAATAGTAACTTTATAAAAATAAAAAGTTATCGAAAATATAACGTTTTCAATTAAAGTCATGTAAGATAAAACGTGAGGGACAATTATAACTCAATGTTGTGGGGTTTTGGGATTTAAGGCGCAAGCGGATTTCTCATCACATGTATGAATGTGTGTGTGTATATATACCATATATATGATTTTGTTGATACGATGTACGCATAGTTGACTATACTTTTCGGAATAGTAATCGAGCGACATAAATTATAGGTCGTGATCGTGTTCATTGATTTTCCGTGAATTTGTATTTTGGTTTTGAATTAATCCTACGATTGAGTATTTTAATTTGGATAATGATATTAATCTATAATATATCGATTTTGTTTATTGACGGTCTATCTTGGTTTTAGTAGCGACCATATGTTTTGGATTTTTAGTAACGAAGCATATTCCTGGTTTTGTTTTTTCGTATTAATTGTATTGAGTGCGACATCTACTTTGATTTTAATTCCGGACGTAGTTTCAGCCTTGGTTTTGATAGCGAGCGCGCTGGTTTTGCTGGTGATGGACTGGTGGACGGACGAGGATATCAAGGAACGGTGCCCGGTGATGTTGTGTCAATAAACTAAATAAGGTTTTTAGAATCAAGTCGTTTTGTAACTTTTAGAAATAATTTCTTTTAATGGTATTGGGACCTATGTACTCTGTTCTTTTTTAATAAATAAATATTTGTTTTATACGTATTCTTTCTTTTTTTTTTCGAACGTTTATTGGGACCCGTAATGCATGTATTATGAAGTAGCACCCCAAATGTTGTATTCCGCTGCGTATCGTATTTTGGGGGTGTTACAAAATCTTTTGAGAGTATTCGTATTATTATCATTAATAATATTGGAGCTTGTTTTTTGAATTATATGTTCATAGAATTACTGTTTCATTGATAATTCTTCTTAATATTAATGATTAGATTCCGCATAATCTTTAATACATTCAAACAAAGATTTTACTATAGTTGTGTTAGATTTATCTTATATAACTAAACCTTAAATAAGCATAAAGAATTCGATCTATTGAGGTGGGATCAACAGTTAAGTGAATCTTTCGATACCTAAGAGGAACCATTAATATGGGTCTGTGGTATCCGAAGGATTCTTGCATTGCTCTAACAGCTTTTGCAGATGCTGACCATGCGGGTTATCAAGATACCAAAAAAAGTACGTCTGGAAGTATGCAACTATTAGGTGATAGATTAGTGAGCTGGTCGTCAAAGAAACAGAAGAGCACCGCCATATCCAGTACAGCAGCTGAATACATTGCCTTGTCAGGATGTTGTGCTTAAATACTTTAGATGCGATCACAATTAACTGACTATGACCTTGTGTTCAACAAGATCTTGTTCGGCGTTAATATTAAGTTTCCATGGCTTGAGGTTGCAATCATGTCCAACACTCCTAATCCAAGGCATATAGCATTAGACATAATTGCAAGTGGAGAACGGGGTGGTTGAGCTGTATTTTGTCAGAATAAAGTATCAACTGGTAGACATCTTCACCAAGCCTTTAGCACGAAAACAACTGGAATTTCTCATCAAAAAGCTTGGAATGCAAAGCATGTCCCCGGAGGACTTGAAAAAGTGCAGACTTAAGAGAAAGGAGTAATGGTGGTGGTACTCTCTTCACATATTCCTATGTGTATCATTTGTATATAAGAAAACAGTATAACCCATAAAAGATTTTTTCCTTTTATATACATTTTTTCAAAAGAAATTAGAAAATTTTAAAACTATAAATAGAGAAATTACAAAATTAAAAACATTGAAAATTATAAAAAATATGGCTGTTCTTGCATGGACTTCTGTAAATCGATTACATTTTCGTCTTAAAAATGTCATTTTAATAATTGTTACGTTGGTTGTAAATGAAGTTTCGAGCCAGTGTTCGAAAAGACTTTTCAAAAAACTGCACATGTTTTACTATTATTTCAGATAGCAACCCAGTCTTCATTTTAAATGCAAGTATTTCGTCAAAAAGAAAACTTGACCCCTTAACGGGAAATGATTTTTTCTTGGGAATTAATTACTTCATATTCATTCAAAGGCTTGTGTTTACTTTGGCAACAACAACCTGTGCTTCGTATCATCAAATAAGTGTACGTGTCAATGCACTTTATTTATGTTTGTTTAAAACGATGAGATTCTGTTTTTTTGGTGTTGTTTTAAAACATACTTAAAACATATCAGTTCTCATCTGAAAAGATTCAAAAGAATTTTCTCATCACTCAAACAATGTCTTACAACTCTTTAAATTTAATGGGAGATTATTTTGAGGGGAGAAAATAGTCAAGTTCTTTCAAAAAAGGATATTTTAAAATGTCATTTCGGAAAAAAAAGGAAAAAGTGTTTTCAATAACGGTATCAATTAAAGGGGGGAGTTTAAGTAATTTGTAACTTAAATTGGTATTAGCTATGTTATTGAATTTTAACTGTATGGGGCAAATGGCAAAATATAAGTATGATAATTATAGTTATAAACTCTAGGGGTAAAATAGTCATTTCTAATAACTTAGGAATATCTAAAAACTAAGTTTAATTGAAAAAAATTATTGGTTACATTATTCTACAGGACCATTCTTGCCATTTACAATATTGGCCGGTTAAATGTGGTTATACACATTTCGCTCTCACTCACACTTATCCAAAATTCCAAACACCCCCAAACTCTCCCGTGTAACATTTCGCTCAATTCATACTTAAAATCAAAACTCACTTTTAAGGCTAAAGGTACACATCTACTCGTTCCTATTACATTTCTCATCACGTTGGTAAAACGAATTAGATTAAATTCTTTTATCACTCTTATTCACTTTAAAAACGATTAGGGTTATAATTTAAAAGTTGAGTGTTTTTGCTTAATTTATTAAGGTGTGTTTTGACGTTTAGGGTGCGATTAAGTGCGTTTGAAACAGTTTTAGGTATCTCAGACGTATTCGTAAGATATTTTGGTTTTTGTGTTATGAATAAAGTGAAACATGTGTTGTATGGTTGAATATTCATGGGTTTGTGTCAAGTAATATCGATGATGCCTGTTTATACCCATGTCACTAGTTTTAGCCTCCTTAGAACTCTTTTAATTGGAAAAGTTGTCTCCTAGGCGTGCAAAAAAAATATTATTGTGTATAAGTGTACCATTTGGTGTGAAATGTGTTTGTATAACTATACGAGGCCCTAAGTGTGCTTTTTTATATGTCCTTTAACTGGTCCTTATAATGTTTGCCATGTGCTTCTCTCCTATGGGTACTCGAATTTTGATTAGCATGCTAAAAATGTTGTTTAAATCTTGTGGTTTGCGATTCTATGAGATTCTTGATTGATTTGTAATGATTGTTAGAATTGCTTAGTGGTTTTAGATTGGTAAAACCTGAGTTAATTAGTTTTAAATGAAGCGAAACAAGTTTTGTTTGAATGAAGCGAAACATGTTGGGGGATGAAGCGAAACATGTATCACTCATTCCAAGCGAAACATGTTCCACTCATTCAAAGCGAAACATGTTCCACTTATTCTAAGCGAAATATGTAATTCTTATTTCAAGCGAAACATGAAAGACGATTTTCGAGAGAAACATGACATGTCACATTTTAAGCGAAACATGTCAAAATATAAAAGGAAACTCTACCCAAATTTTTAAAAATTTGTGTAATACTTGCTTATGGTGTCATGTTTCATAACTTTCTATGCTTGAATGTTCATTATTTGCTCTCTAATTGAATGTGTGTCCTAAGCTCCTTTGGAAATGTCTTGTTGACTTTAACAATTGGCCTTTGTTGACTTATTCATAGAGTGTAGTAATTCTGTCACGTTTGCATGAAACCTAATCATAGATCAATCATATCATCAAGGATAACCATGCTAATCAGTAAAATATATCTGTTGTGTATATAAATTGTATTGGTTATTTCTTAAGCAGAATCATGGATCCTCAGGAAACACAACAAGTTGCTGCTCGTGATGAAAAATAGGTTCCATTCACTGAGAGAGTTAAGATTATCTCTACCAATGTTAGACTAGAAACCACAGTGCCACAGAAGGAAGAGACATTTCAAGTGGTCATTGATCTTATCAAGAACTCCTCGTGCTTTAAGGCTTTCACTATCTCTGTAGATGTCCCAAAAATCTTTATGCAGTAGTTTTGGTACTCTATCAAGAAGGTTCAAGGCACAGATTCTTATGAATTCCTTTTAGCCAACAAGAAGTGTGTGGTCAATGCTGATGTCTTTAGGACGATTCTTGATATTTGTCCAAGAGTGGAAGGTGTAAACTTCACTGATGTACAGGATGATGATACTACACTTGCTTTTCTCATTAAGCTTGGATACAAAGGTCCACTGTACAAGCACACCAACATGTTTGTGGATCACATGCATCAGCCATGGAGAACTCTGGCAGCAATAATCAACAAATGTCTCTCTGGAAAGATAGCAAGCAATGACAAACTTAGAAAGTCTAAAATTGACATACTATGGGGCATGTTCTACAAAGAGAATGTCGATGATCCTAAGTTGATTTGGGAAGATCTTGCTTTCCAGATTGATCACAGGAAGGAGAAGACATCAAGACGTGAAAACATGCCATCCCCTCGATTCACCAAAATCATTATTAATCACTTCCTCAAACAACACAAGTCTCTCTTGAACCTCAAGTATCAACACTATCATACAATCAAGGATGATGGTATTGTAAGCAGACTCAAGTTTGTCAGAATAGGTGATGTATGTAAAGTTATATATACGTAATAATATCCAAAGTATAGAGAAATTTATTAAAAATTTAATTATTAATTTACACTAAATCTAGATTAACTAAAACTTAGAACTAAAATACTAATAAAAATAAAAATTCATCAACTTCACTCCCCAGTAACGGCGTCAAAAACTTGATGTGTCGTTGTGCGTAGGTAATATTTATTATCAAGTTTTACATTTATATTTTTCCGACTTTACCTAAAAACAACACTAACGGGTAGTGGACCCGATCAGTTGTAGCTTCGTTGGTAAGTAGGGTGTCAATCACTAAGAACGAAAGCGTTAATTCCTAAGTCTACCAATATTTTAGTTGTCTATGTTAGTTCTAAACTAAGTTAATCCTAATTCTAAGGTTTAAGGGGGGTTTCGGTCTGAGAGACTGGCACGGGTTTGGTGGTGACTTAAATCTCTTTTAGTCACGATAACAAAGGCAAGCTCATAATCAAAAGATAAAAGAGCGGTCAAGCATATTATAAAGAAACGGTATTAACCATGATTAATCAAATATAATGCAGGTTTGTTCATTAGTGCAAAGATTGTCTTATATCGAAGGGGCATATCATTCCTAGATTTAGGCGATACTTCTTTCTAAAACCTAGACACGCTAATTCTGTCATAATTAAATGCATCCGCATAAAAGTATTCTATGTTGTTTATAATCTATCTTATGAGATTAATAATGGTAATCTTATTAAACCCTAGCTAAATGAGACTTTACTAACTTACTGCTTAACGGCTCTTTATATACTAGTAGTCCACTATTCGGGTCCTTACCAAGGGAATCAGAACGTCATTTGTTGATCCCAGATCACCTGCTAGTCCAACTTGTTTACTAAACCAATGGTAAGGATAGTCATTATTTGTGATACTACGATTCTAGATATATAAATCGCTATATGGAGAGCTATCCCGGTTAATCTAGTCTACTTGGTCAGCACAACTCGATCCAGTTGATTGATAAATCGCATACATAAGCACATAAACGAGTATAAATTGATAAACATAAAAAACATCCAACGAATAAGCATGCAATCGATATAAACAAACCAAACATTAAATCTTCATAAACATGGCTAATACCTAAAGGTATTAGACAATAACCATTGTATCAAATACAAACATAATAAACGAATCAACCAAGGTAACCTAACCGAGTTAAAGGAATGATACCAAAAATTGAATGACTATTAGAGTATAGATGATTACAAGGTATTCCTATGAAATTAAGCACGTTGCGAGACCTTCTTTGCTATTCTTGGCTTCTGCAAATCGACTTATGTGGTTAGGGTTTCGAAAATATATTTAAGCACACTCTAAACTCGTGTTTAGGGTCTTGTATTTATAGTGTCTGGAAATTCGTTGATACGCCGTATTGGTTGAGGTCAATACGGCGTATTAGGGGTTTCTTGGAGTAAGGACCATGTTCAATATCTTCTAGAATCTTTCAATACTTGATCTTGGATACGACGTATAGAGTCTTTTGGATACGGTATATTGCTCTTCAATTCTTTGTGGTTTCTAGTAAAGTGTAGGCACAGATACGCTATATCTTCCTTATTGGATACGACGTATTTGTTGTCAGAACAGTGTATTGAGATTTCTTCGTTTAAGCTC
>BQNB010067536.1:14623-34169 GCA_026074375.1 Tanacetum coccineum | reverse complement strand
CCCCTTGTGGTTTAACTTTGCCAAATTGGCCGAATTAACCCTTTTCTTTATTTTCTTCTTTTCTTCTTTTTAAAACAAGTTTAGGGATTTAACAAGTTTAGTCCCTAAACTTGTTTTTCTTGACTTTTGGCTTCAGGGTTGACTTGGGTTGACTTTTTGATACTTGAGCTTGGACTTGACTTTGTCTTTTTCCATGCTTTTCCATTCCGTATCCGGTTTTGTCGTTTTAGCTTCGTTTTTCGTCTTTTTCTTAGATATCCGTTCCCGCACAACACAATTAGCAAAACAAGCATATATTTGGCATTTTAAGTCCGTTTTTGGTTATTTTAGCTCGTTTTTAAAGGTAAAAGGTATGTGTAATTAAACACATACCAGGAAGTTCGAGTCTATAAGCAACGGTTCCCACTTTGGCTAACACCTTGAAAGGTCTAATATATCTCGGGTTTAACTTCCCCCCGTTTGCTAAAACGTATAACCCCTTTTCGAGGTGATACCTTCAACATGACTCGGTCACCAACTTGAAATTCTAAAGGCTTGCACCTCATATTGGCGTAACTCTTCTATTATTCAAACACAGTGTTCCGTCCATAAGCGGTTCCAACTTCTCCTTCCTGTTCTGGGTCCTTCGAATTTTCAATCAGCATACCTCCCATGTCTTCAGACTTGAGGTTTTCTGGTTTTCTTGCCTCAGTCTGAGCCTCCAAAATTTGCTTAGGGAGATCCAAACTAATAGTCATAACTAAGGTTCGAACCCGTAATGGCTTAATTCTCACTTTCCTACTCAAAGCATGAGCCACAACATTTGCTTTCCCCAGGTGATAACGAATCTCACAATCGTAATCACTGATAATTCCAACCAACATCGTTGTCTCATGTTTAATTCCTTCTGATCAATGATGTGTTGTAACTACTAAGCTCTATGGTATTACATAGACATTGAAAGGGGTGATTCGGTATGTTCCTTAATGGCGAGTAAATTTGTTAGTGGATCGTCCTAGGGTGACTAGGGACGCATCTTGACTTTTCAACCTAGGATTTGGTGTAAGATGATGCCAACTCTATATGGTAGAGTGGTGTAAAGGTCGACTTAGCCACTATGATTACTAATTCAATCTCGCGTGACAAGTATGTTTTATGGATACGCACATAAAATTTTGGCTTTTCTAAGATATAAGTAGAAAATTGATTTTTGACAAAAGTTCTAAGGTGACTACTCCTAGCATGGCATGATCCTTCCTGAATTATACATAGGTGATCAGGCCATGTATAATTGAGGGTTAACGATGCGATGCTCATTTTCGTCAAATTAACGTTATGCATATAGTAGAAAAAAATGGTTTTATAAGGTGACACAAGATGGAAACAACGTAGTTTATAAGCTGACAACCAAATGGTTTTCAAAATAACCGTGGGTTGGTTTATAAGATGATAGTAAAATGGTTCATGAGGTGATAGTAAAATGATTCATGGGATGCAAACAAAGTATTTTCATAAACAAAAAGATTTATAAGGTGGTAGTAATATGTTCCCTTTTTTTGAGTTGACTGCAAAATAGTGCATAAGGTATCAAGAAGGTAATTCATAAGATGATGGAAAGAAAATTGTAAAAATGATAGTACCTTTGTTTATAAAATAATGACGAACTAGCTTTTAGTTTACAAAGCATTAGTTGAGTAGTTTATAAGTGATGGTAAATTTGTTTATAAAATACACGTGAAATAATTTATAAATGTTAGCAAAAGTTTCATAAGGTGATGGTAATTTTTTTTTCATGGTAATAACAAAATAAGTTATTAGGTAACAACAAAATAGTTTATGTGATGGTAAGAATATGGTTTATGAGGTGGTATTTTACTAGATGATAGTAAAATAGTCCATTACAACAGTAAGATAGTTTTTAAAGCGATAGTAAAACAGTTTATAAAATTAGTGTTTATTATCCGATAGTGAAATGATTTATTTATGATAGTAAGACAGTTTATTACAATAGTGGAATAGTTTATAAAGCGATTGTGGAATAGTTTATAAAATGCCAGTTCATTCGACGATAGTAATATGACGATTAGTAAAATAGTTTATCATGTGGTAATGAAATGGTTTATAACGTAGTTGTAATAATGTTTGAAGGGTTATAATTGTTTAAGGAGTGGTTTGCATAAATAAATAGAGAGTAAATTTGACAAGGCTTTCCACGACACATAAGTTTGATAGATAATTTAAATCATCCACGCGTATAACAAAATTCAAAAGAAGTACAACACAAATTCCTATTGGAATTAAGGTCTAAGAAAGTTTTCGCTTAGGGTTCACTAGGTAATACAGGAGGGTCTCTCCTTAAACATCGACATTATTTGCTACGACACTAGAGTCTCCGAGAGCTTTTTCTTTCCAGTATTCATTCACACGTTTATGAAACTTCCACTTTGGACATTTACTCTTGTAATGTCCTAGCATTCCACACTCATAACAGGTAACTTCAGTATTCTGTTTTGCCACTGAGGGGTTTTGTTTTGTTATGAGGATTGGGGTCCTACAATATCTAGTTTGATGACCCAAACGCTTGTAATTGCCACATTTTGCTGCACACGGGCCAGTGTGGTGGAACATGCACTTGTTACACAATGGTAGATTTCCAGCATAGCCTTCCTTGTTGCTTGGCCTGGCAGTGTGTGCTTTAATCACCTTAGGCTCTTTGTTTTGTTGTTGACAAGAGCTTCCTTTGTGGTCACCTTCCTACTTCCTCTTGTTGCTAGTATCCTCGGCTATCTTTTCTTCGTGCTGTTTGATCTGGTTCATTGACTCACGAGCCACGTGGGTCTTTGCCTCATAGATAGCAATAGTATCGATAGCATTAGCCACTTGATGGGCTATAATCTGCTCGACTTCCGCAAAACTCATCCCTTGATTTGTAGTTGTCATCGTTTCCTGAAGATCACAAAGAATAAAATATATATGAGATTTCATCTAAGGTAAAATCATGACACCTCATGATCACAACATATATGTAAAGTGAGATCACGTCATGCAGAGGTATGAGATAAAAGCAACCATGGCATAAATAAATCAACATCATACAGTAGCATGATCATAACCAACAGCGTAGGTTAATACTTAATACATCGTTTTACCTAAATAAAAGAGTACAAGCTTTTCATTAACGCTACCAATAGAGTATTACTCAAGTTTAGTGAGATACAATACAAAAAGAGCTACACTGACTAATCTATCTGTCTATGGGACAGGGTGCTTCTTAAGATTCTAGATGCTAGCCTCTATGTTATCCCCAAGTAACTCAATATGCTCTAGTGGTGGTGGTACTGATGGTGGTAGGATGGCGGGGGTGGTCTAGATCTCTTACGAGATGAGGATGGTAACTCTGATGAAAGTAGTGGATACCGGTAGATGATGGTGCAACTCTCCATCGGTTTATGGCTACTCTGTATCTTAGTGGCATTGGGATCTCATTTTTTGGTTGATTGGCAAGGACAAGGCTAGTAGGTAGGGATTGGGTAGGTGATGTGTGAACAACTGATGTCGAAGCAGACTGGGTGTAGAGTGACTTAGCAGTGTCGCTCAGATCCTTGTCTGATGAGTCGTCACCAGAATTCAGTGGGTAAACGTACAAAGCTGGTGTGCGATCTGGTGATGGTGGTACGGATCTCATAGGTAAGGTAGTAATCTCATTGTCAGTATCGGATATGATGACAAACGGAGTAAATAATCCAGCACGTAGTGTAGTAGCAGAAAGAAAGAAAAAAAATGTAGGACAAGGTGTGGTCATGGTGCTGTGACAATCCAGGGCTCTATGTAAGTATAGTGTGTAAGACAAACGTAAGATATACGTATGATAAGATAAGTACGTATATAAATCATGTAAGTACATAGTGTAAGCAACTAGTGTATATGTCCCGTGAAAAACTTTTGTATGATGCAATGTTTGTGAAAACGGTTATAGTCCAAGTAAAAATATTTGACCTGGTTCTCTATAACCTTGGCTCTGATACCAATCTGTAACACGCCCAAAATGGGTCGCAGCAGAATATGGGTCTGAGAGTGTTACTTCATAGATCAACAGCATAAGATATGAGAACGACCTCTATATGAGTCATTTGAAAATGATACATTGGATTAAATAAACTTGTTTGTTACAGAAGCCCGAAGTTTAAATTGTTCACCCCTGAAAATGTAATGATTTTTATACATAACAAATACTCCAAAATGTAAAGCATTTAAATCTCCATGCAAAATGATTCACAAAATGTTGACCCCCAATGTATTCTTGTTCTTGTACTTTATTGACCTGAGAAAAACATGCTTTAAAACGTCAACATAAAGTTGGTGAATTCACAGGTTTAATAAATGTATAAAGTAGGACCGCAGGATTTCTAAATGTAAGACCATGTAACCTACAATATCTCAAAAAGTATTACGAAATGCACTAAGCGTCATGACAACCGAAGCTATGACAAGATATGTATGAGCAAATTAATGCAAATAATGTGCCAGTGTAGATGTTACAAACCCGCGAACATCCAAATTGTTACTGACATTGATAAGTATTCGTTGTTTCATACCCTTCAAAAACTAGGCGCTACTCACCTGAACCGGCGATGTCACATCCCAAATAAATCATTTTCAATAACATTCGCGGCGTTACAGTCGAGTAATTAACAGTTCATCTAATCATGGGCATAGTGGGTTATAGCTACTTAAGCAAACTCGAAAATTTGTATAAAAGTGATTTGCGTCCAATACGTAAAACAATGCAATGTTTTCGCCATCCCCAAATTTGTAGAAAAAAAAAACTAAAAAAAACAATGGTAATTAGTAAAAAAGCGAGGTTGTGAACTCACACCGTAAGTGAATGGTTTGATTATCAAAATCCAATATGTAAATCGTCTCTCAACCGAATGGCAACCAAATTACATGTAGGTCGTTGCATGAGCAATAATGTATTATTATACTAAAACTAATATAAGTCACAAGTTAAATAGTTACACCACCACCTAATAGTATTTGTAAACTTTATAAAAGTTGAAATTATTAATTTAAATCGTTACTTTGTTAAATAAAGGAGTACAATAGTAAATTGTGACTCATAAAGAAAAAGAATATCATTTGACTGATTTTAACTATGAGTACACACAATCGTTAAAAATTATTAAGATTCATAATATCGTATTTATTGATTATGTATTAATATTAATATATTTCTCGATTTAGCTGTACTTTTATAAAAAATGTATAAAGTAAACATAGTGCACAAGGTTTTATAAACTCGTATCTTTACCGTTTTAACTTTCTGTATTTAACGCGCATTCTATGTCCACGTTCGTAATAAGAGACAACTGCAACAAAATATTATAATTATTCTATCTGGTTAAATACTGTTATGAATAGTCACAGTAATTGAACGTTTATAAAATACTTTTATAACTTTTCTATTATTGAACTCGTATTATTTCTAATTATGTACTCGTTTCGTTTTCACATTCGGTTAGCTTAGTGATTTACTAAGTCCACGTATTACGTATTTAAAAGCTCTAACTTAAGAAAATGACTCCCAATAGTTTCGTCATGAACAATAACATATTTATAAATTTACTTTATAAAAATACTTTTTACTTAAACTTGCCAATAGCGTATCAACCTTTCATTTTAAATCCATTTTTCTAGTTTCTTACATGTGGATTTCCTCATGAAAAGATCACTACTCTTTATCAAATTAATCCCTTAAATTATCAGATCTAAAACAGTGAAGGTTTTTATAAAATAACTTTTATAAAAATACTTTTATACATTTAATTATTGTAAACTTAAAAGATGGATCAATCTCCTTCGATAATAGCTCAGTTTTCACCGTTCCTTATATCTTACAATCCTTGTGAAACAAGTACTAATTAAATAAAATATAAAATATATATGTTTTAAACTGAAGGTACAAACTAGTAGGTATGTAAAGTTTTACTTAATTTGTTTTATACACTTGAGTTTTATATACTTTTTCACTTTAGATACAACCATTACAAGTCCTCTAACTAAATAAAATAGCATTACCAGTTGATACACTCAAGTCCTCTAAATATGCCCATGAGCCTTGTCCATGCGAAGTGTCCTTATAAAATCATTTGTTTATAACTTTTGTATTAAAACTTTCAAACACAGATAATTCAATAAACTAACCTATCCAATTATTTAACAATTATATATAATGTGTACTTCCATTTTAAGTGTTATTTCACCAAAATACATAATAAATTCGAATCTTATATATCTTGTAGTATCTCATAGATCATAAAAATGAATATAGGTGGTGTTTAACATATATAACAAGCATGTAAAGTAAGAAATATGAATAAATGGAAATGTTAATCTTTAAATAGACCTTATAGAAGTGTAGAGGATTGATGAACACAAGCTTATACTTAAGCTTGAACCCAATAAAGTAAACTCAAGATTAAAACCCTAATGAAACCCTAATTTCTTTTCTTGCTTCAAATCCTTGCTAATACTAAAACCCAAGCTTCCAAAACACCTTGAATGATCTTAGATATACTTAGAATGAATGCTTGAACACTTGGAATACTTTGGAATTAAAACAACAAGAAACCATAATTGATGAAGGGTGAGCCGTGAGTTTGGAGGGTTTTTAAGAGAGTTCTTGTGAATTTTTCTAGTGAATGAGAGAGTGTAGGAGTTTATGAACCTAGGACTTGCTTCTTATAGAAAGTGGTTATGTAGAAACAACCTAAGATCAAACCATAGGATGTGTAGTGGTTTAGGGTACAAGAGTGCAAAGAGCTCCTCCTCCTCCTATCCCATACACGGCTGAAATGTGGGAGGGTACTCTTGACAAGCATTTTCCAGTAAGATATGTTGTTTAGGTACACTTATGAAGTATGTGACTAAAAAGTGTGGACTTCTGTGGGAAGGTGTTAAGGTTAATTCTTTGGTGTCTTAAAGGCTTGGATCCGGTTCTATGTAGTTAATAAGTGATAAATGAGTTAATTTTTATATATTGGGTATAATAGTGGGTATTGGTTTGAGTATAGATAGGTGTAGGTGCTTCCAGGTATGCCTAAATGTAATTTATTGCAAAACGTAAGCGTATTACGAAACCCACTTAAAATAAATGTATGGAAAGTTACATAAATTCAACTCTTAACTAATACCAAATAATACATGCTGATGTAAACTTTAACTTTGTTTGGTGTCCGTTTACATTGAACGTTGATTTTTAGTTTACGCGATCTTTAACTAAAAGATAAATAATTACAGAAGCTGAACAGCGAAAACTCTAAAAATAAATAAATGATTATAATGATTCTGGAAAAGACCTAAAATAACGATATTGTTTACGAGTTTTCTCCCCCGTTTACGGAGCCTTGTCTGCAGGCTCAAGAATGCCGCACTTGTCAATGGTTGTTTTATTTGGTGAAAGTATGTTGGAGACTTTTCTTTTTGAATTGATCTTCACGTTCCCATGTGAACTCAGGACCTCCTGGAGTTTTCATCAACTTTGATGATGGGGATTATGGCGATTTCTTTAACTGCTTGTCCTCATGATCCAAAATTGCCACGGTGTTCATCAACGAAGCGGAGTTTTATCATCCAATGTGTATTTCACTAACCGGAAATTGCCAAACGGCTCGTCGGATACAAACACTTCTTTAGATTGGTACATGAAAAGCGTGCATGTGAACCCAGCTTACACTGTTTAGGAAGTTCCGAGTATAAGCACCGGTCCCACTTTGGCCTAACACCCTTGAAAGGATCTATATATTCGGTTCACTTCTCCCCATTGCCAAAACTTCTAACCCCTTTCCAAGGTGAAACCTTTAACATAACTTGGTCACCAACTTGAAATTCTAAAGCTTATGCCTCAAAATTTACATCGGGCCCCAAAAAAAAAAATGAAACTCTTTTGGCGATCACGAGTGCTTGAATTCTTTGCTGGCATTTGGACAATCTCTTCATGCGTTGTCTCATGAATAAATTCTGTACCGTGAGCTGACGTCTCCGACCTCGACCAACAAATAGGTGAATCACACTTCCGACCATAAAGTGCCTCAAGGGGCACTTGATGCTACATGATAATATTGGTTGTATGAAAATTCGATCTCAACGATAAGTGTCTTTCCAATCCATTCCCAAAGTCTATCACGCAAGCGCGCACATTCATCAAGAGTTTGCGAATGGTTTCTTTTTGCTGCCCAATGTTTGCGGATGGGAAGTCGTACTCATATCCAACCGAGTACCCATAGCCTTCTGAAATGACCTCTAGAAATTCGATGTAAATCTAGGGTCATGGTCATAAATGATTGAGACTGGTATTCCATGTCTCGTGACCACTTCTTTCAAGTACAATCTTGCTAGTTTGTCCATAGGGTTATTTTCCCTCCTCGGTAAAAATGTACAGACTTGGTGAGTCGGTCTACAATTTCCCATATGGTATCGTTTCCACTTTGTGTCCTTGGGAGCTTGATGACAAAATCCATAGTGATATTGTTCCACTTCCATTAAGGAATCTCTGGTTGTACCAATAAGTCCTGATTGGTTTTTTGATGTTTAACTTTGACCTTTTAAACACGTCAAACACTTGCTTACATATTGGTGGCAATGTCCGGCTTTCATGTAGTGCCACATTATAATTGCTTATGTCCATGGTACATTTTACGAACACAGATTAACAATAATATTTTAACTTGCTGAGACTCATGACATAATCAGAAGTCACTAGTATCACCATAGCACGACAACCAACTTCTGTTATTCAAACACAGTGTTCCGTCCACACGCGGTTCTAACTTCTCCTTCCTGGGTTTTTCTGGGTACTTTGAATTTTCAATCAACATGCCTCCCACATCTACAACTTGAGGTTTTCTGGTTTCTTGGCCTTTGTCCAAGCCTCCAAAATTTGCTTGGGAAGATCCAAACCAATAGTCATAACTAAGGCTAGAACCCGTAATGGCTTAATTTTTTCTTTCCTGCTCAAAGCATGAGCCACAACATTTCCTTTCCCTGTGTGAAGTGAGATCCCCTCACAATCGTAAATCACTAGACAAATTCCAAGACCAATGTCCGTAGTCTCAAAGTTCAATTCCTTCTAATCAAGGATGCGTGTTAGTATACTACTAAGCTCTATGGTATTACGTAGACGTTGAAAGGGGTGTTTTGGTATGTTCCTTAATGGCAAGTAAATTTGTTAGTGGATCGTCCTAGGGTGACTAAGGATGCATCGGGACTTTTCGACCTAGGATTTGTTGTAAGATGATGCCAACTCTATGTGGTAGAGTGGTGTAAAGGTCTACTCAACCACTATGATTACTAATTTGATCTCTCGTGACATGCATATTTTATGGATACGCACACAAAATTTTGGCTTTCCTGAGATATAAGTAGAAAATTGATTTTTGACAAAAAGTTTTAAGGTGACTACTCCCAGCATGGCATGGTCCTTCCTTAATTATACATAGGGATCAGGCTATGTATAATTGAGGGTTAACGATGCAATGCTCATTTTCATCAAATTAACGTTATGTATATAGTAGAAAAAAAATGGTTTTATAGGGTGACACAAGATGGAAACAACGTAGTTTATAGGCTGACAACCAAATGGTTTTCAAAATAACCGTGGGTCGGTTTATAAGACGATAGTTAAATGGTTCGTGAGGTGATAGTAAAATGATTCATGGGATGCAAACAAAGTGTTTTCATAAAAACAAACAATATGTTATAATGGTGTAGTAACATTACTCCATGTATTTTTTGAGTTGACTGCAAAATAGTACATAAGGTATCAAGAAGGTAATTCATAAGATGATGGAAAGAAAATTGTAAAAATGATAGTAACTTTGTTTATAAAATAATGACGAACTAGCTCTTAGTTTACAAAGCATTAGTTGAGTAGTTTATAAGTGATGGTAAATTTGTTTATAAAATACAAGTGAAATAATTTATAAATGTATGGCAAAAGTTTTATAAAGATGAATCAGGTAAAAATAATTTATTTTCATGTACATACACACAAAATAGGAGGTTCTTATTATTATGTAACAGCAAAATAGTTAAGTGATGGTAAGAACATGTTTTACAAAGTGGTATTTTACTGATAAAGTAAAATAGACCTACATTACAACAGTAAAATAGTTATCAAAGCGATAGTAAAAACAGTTTTATTAAAATTAGTGTTTATTACCGATATAAAATGATTTATTTATGATAGTAAGACAATTTATTACAATAGTGAGAAATAGTTTATATAAGCCGATCTATGGAATCAGTTTATAAAAAGTCAGTTCATTCATGATAGAAAGAATGACGATTAATAAATTAGTTTATCATGTGGTAGTGAAATGGTTTATAGCGTAGTTGTAACAATGTTTGAAGGGTTATAATCGTTTAGGGAGTGGTTTGCATAAATAATTACAGAGTAATATCGACAAGTATTTCCATGACATATAAGTTTAGATCTAGAATAATATAAATTATCCACGCGTAACACTAAATTCAAAAGAAGTACAACACAAATTCCTATTGGAATTAAAGTCTAAGAAAGTTTCCACTTAGGGTTCACTGGGTAATACGGGAGGGTCTCTCCTTAAACATCGACATTATTTGCTACAACACTAGAGTCCTCCAAGCTTTTCTTCCAGTACCTCGTTCACACGTTCTGAAACTTCCATGTTAACCATTTACACTTGTAATGTCTAGCATTCCAACACTCATAACAGGTAACTTCAACTTGATTTCTGTTTTTCCCACCGAGGGCTTTGTATTTCTCTAAGGACTGGGTCCTACAATACATAGTTTGATGACCAGACCATTTGAATTGCCATAATTTGCGCTTCACATGGCCAGTGTGGGAACGTGCAATTGTTGACACCAATGGGTAATCCGAGCATAGACTTCCTTGTTGCCTTGCCCGGCAGTGTTGCTCTAATCACCCTTAGGCTCTTTGTTTTATTGCTGGCTAGAGCTTCCCTTGTGGTCACCTTCCCACTTTCTCTTGTTGCTAGTATTCTCTGCTATCCTTTCTTCCTTCTGTTTGATCTGGTTCATTGACTCCCGAGCCATGCGGGTCTTTGTCTCATAGATAGCAATAGTCTCGATAGCATTAGCCACTCGCTGAGCTATAATCTGCTCGACTTCCGTAAAACTCATACCTTGATTTATAGTTGTCATCATTTTTTGTAGATCACAAGGAATAAAATGTATATGAGATTTTATCCAAGGTAAAATCATGACACCTCATGATCACAACATATATGTAAAGTGAGACCACGTCATGCAGAGGTATAATATAAAAGCAACCATGGCATAAATAAATCAACATCATACAGTAGCATGATCATAACCAACAACTTAGGTTAATACTTAATACATCGTAGAGTTTTACCTGAATAAAAGAGTACAGCTTTTATTAACGCTACAACCAAAGTATTACCCAAGTTTAGTGAGATACAAACACAAAAGAGCTACACTGACTAATCTATTATCCGTTTGGTCAGGTGCCTCTCAAGATTCATATGCTAGCCTAAATGATTATCCCTAGTGCCCTCAATATGCTTTGGTGGGTGGTGGTACTAGATAGTGTAGTGAATGGCGGGAGTGGTCTAATCTTCTTCTAGAGAGGAGGTACTCGTGATGAAAGTAGTGATGCCCGTAGATGAAGGTGCAGCTCTCTATCGGTTCATGCTACTCGTAGCCTATTGCATTGGGATCTCCTTTTTCTGGTTGATTGGCAAGGATAAGACTAGCAGGTAGGGATTGGGTAGGTGATGTGTGAACAACTGATGTCGAAGCAGACTGGGTGCTGAGTGACTTAGCAGTGTCGCTCAGATCCTCGTCTAATGAGTCCGTCACCAGAATTCAGGTGGGTAAACGTACAAAGCTGGTGTGTGATCTGGTGATGAGGTACGTGTCTCATGAGAAAAGGTAGTATAAACTCATTTTTAGGATCGGAATAAATGACAAACCGTAGTAAATACTAGGCACGTGGTGTAGTAGCAGAAAGAAAAAAATATGGGACCAGGTGTGGTCATGGTGCTGTGACAATCCAGGATTTTATGTAAGTATAGTATGTAAGACAAACGTAAGATATACATATGATAAGGTAAGTACGTCTATAAATCATGTAAGCACATAGTGTAAGCAAGTAGTGTGTATGTCCCGTGAAAAACTTTTGTATGATGCAATGTTTGGGAAAACGGTTATAGTCCAAGTAAAAATATTTGACCTGTATTCTCTATAACCATGGCTCAGATACAAAATATGTAACACCCCTAAAAAGGGTCGCAGCAGAATATGGGACCTGAGAGAGTTACTTATAGAAAAACACACAAGATATGAAACGACTTTATGTGAAGTCGTTTGTAAAATTGATCACAATTGGATTAAATAAACTTGTTTGTTACAGAAGCCCGAAGCTTAAATTGTTCACCCATGAAAATGTAAAGATTTTGATACATAACAAATACTCCAAAATGTAATGCATTTAAATCTCCATGCAAAATGATTCCCAAAATGTTGACCCCTAATGTATCCTTGTTCTTGTACCTTATTGACCTGAGAAAAACATGCTTTAAAACGTCAACAAAGGTTTGGTGAATTCACAGTTTAAAATAAACTTATAACGTAGGACGTCAAGATTTTCTAAATGTAAGACATGTAACACATTAAAATATCTCAAAATGTAATTACGAAATGCACTAAGCTCATGACACCGAAGCTACAACATATATGTATGCAAATTAATGCAAATAATGTGCCCGTGTAGATGTTCAACCCGCAACATCCAAATTGTTCCGACATGGTATACATTCGTTGTTTTAGTACATTCAAAACTAGTGACCGCTACTCACCCGAACGGGGATGTCAATCCCAAATAGATCTATTCATAACATTCGCGCTTACAGTCCAGTAAATAAGTTCATGATTCATAGGCATAGTGGTTATAGCTACTTAGGCAAACTCGTAATTTGTATAAAAGTGTACTTGCGTCTAATCGTAAACCAATGCATGTTCTCACCCCACAGTTGTAACAATGTACTAGTAAAAAAGCGGGGCTAAAGAACTACATAATGAATGGTTAGATTATCTAAATCAAATTGTATAATTGTCTCGGTAACATAATGCAACCAATTAATTGTAGCGTCGTAATAGCATAATGTTATTTTAAATAAATAAAATACAACTGTTTATATATTTACACACCACCTAATAGTTTGTTTGTTTAAATAGTTTTTGTTAAACTTTAAAAAGTTGAGATATTAATTAAATCGTACTTTGTTAAATAAAGGTACATGTATTTGTATCCGTAAAGAAAATATTATTTTTCGTTCAACAATGTATTATTTGTTAAACATATATGATTTAATATTTTTATTGATTATGTAATGATATTATATAATTAATTTAATTGTTTTATAAAATAATGTATAAAAGTAAAAATAATGAGCGAGGTTTTATAAACCTCATATCTTTATCGTTTTAACTGCGTTTCTTATGTGTATGGATTCATAATTGAAAATTCTAATCAAATTTTATATTTATTATATGGTTAAGTACTGTTATGAACAGTAACAGTAAGAGAAAGCTTATAAAAATACTTTTTATAACTTTAATTATTGAAATCGTATTTTAATTTTATCTCGTTCGTTTTAATTCGATTTTTAGTGATTCCTATGTCCACATCTTCGTAATTAAAAGCTCTATTTAGAAAAATTACTTCCCAACAGTTTACTATCGTAAACAGTAACATATTTTTATAAATTTAGTTTTATAAAAATACTTTTTAACTTAAACTTGTTAATAATGTATCACCTTTATTTTAAATCCGTTTTTCGAGTTTCTTACATGTTTTGATTCCTCATGACTTGTAATTTTTCATAAAAATATGTCCCCTAATTAAGGTTTTTATAAAATAACTTTTATAAAAATACTTTTATACATTTAATTATTGAAAACTTAAAAATATCATATCTCCTTTGTTATTGCTCGGATTTTCAAGTTTCTTATATGCTTACGATCCTTGTGACAAGTAATAATTAAATAAAACATAAAATGTACATGTTTATATAATTTTCACTTTATTAAACCATTACAAGTCCTCTAACTTATGAAATGACATAACTTGATATATTTTTAGTCCTCTATAATATGTCCATGATACATGTCCATGAGTAAGTGTCCTCGAAATCATTTGTTCATAACTTTTGTAATTAAAACTTTCAACACAAAATAATTTATAACCTAACCATATAATTTATTTAACACTTATATATAATGTGTACTTCCATTTTAAGTGTTATTTTACTAATGTACATAATAAATTTGAATTATATATATCTTGTAGTATCTCATAAATCATAAAAATGAACCTAAGTGATGTTTAACATATATAACAAGCATGTAAGGTAAGAAATATGAATAAATAGAAATGTTAAATCTTAAATAGACCTTATAGAAAGGTAGAGGATTGATGAACACAAGCTTATACTTAAGCTTGAATCCAATAAAGTAAACACAAGATCAAACCCTAATTAGGAAAACCCTAATTATCTTTCTTGAATAATCTTGTTAAACCACAAACCCAAGCTTCCAGAACACCTTGAATGATCTTAGATATACTTAGAATGAATGCTTAATCACTTGGAATATTTTAGAACAAAGTTTAAATGAAACCCTAGCTTATAAATTTTGAGCCGTGGGCTTAAGTGTGTAGGGAGAGAGTATGAGTGATTTATTTTGCTTACATGAGTTGTAAATGTGTTAAAATGAACCTAAGACTTGCTACTTATAGAAAGGTGGTATTCTAAATAACCTAAGATCAAACCATGGATGAAATTAGTTTTGGTACAAGTTACAAAGACCTCTCCTCCTCCCAAGACACAAGGAATGGCCAAGAGGGGTCTAAGGGTACCATGATGTGCCAATTTCTAGTAATATGGGATTAGTATGTACTTGTGTGTAAGGTTTGACTAGGATAGTATCACTTAGTAGGGAGTTTTTGTATTTTATTTTATGTATAAGGCTTGGATCTGGTTCTATGTAGTTAATAAGTGATAAATGAGTTAATTTTTATATATTGGGTATAATAGTGGGTATTGGTTTGAGTATAGATAGGTATAGGTGCTTCCGGGTATGCCTAAATGTAATTTCTTGCAAAACGTAAGCGTTTTACGTAACCAATAAAAATAAATTATGAAAAGTTATAAATTATACTCTTAATAATCATATAACACTTGCTTGATATAAACTTTAACTTGTTTGGTGTCCATTTACGTTGCACATTGATTTTTAGTTTAAGCGATTTAACTATAAGATAATAATTAAAAGCGAACACGTAAAACTCTAAAAATAAATAATGGTAATAATTGAGTCGGGAAATGACCTAAAATAATAGATTGTTACATGCAGTAATTTAAACAACATCAAGAAGACTTTTAATCCCAACACTGATCCCGTTGATCAAACTAGGAAGGAACGTGTCACATTAGAAGTGAACGATCAGAGGTATCCTCTAATCACTACTATGAGCTTGTCCCTATTTTAGTAGACTGCATTATGAATATTCATGAAAAAATGAATGTCGGGCTCTTTCTTTCACAGCTAATCCCATTCTCCCTTTACTTACTTATAACAGTTATTCGATTTTGCTAGTTTTGCATAGCTGCTTATTTGCAGCTTATTGCTGAGCTTATTTTTCATTCAAAAAATATATTTCTGTTATAAAACTAGATTAGCTTAGGCTTAATCACATTTGGGATATATAGTTTTGATTTTAGCTTATTTTCTAAAACCTAAAAGTAGTTTAGGCTTAATAACGAGACCATATGTACCGGTTTTTTGCTACACTTAAATAATGTGTGACAAAACTTGAGTCCATGATATAGACACATAAACAAATACTTCATGTGACCATATATGACATTATGAATTTAAACACACAAACACTCAATGAGACTAATATGAAGTTTAATGATAATCGATTTCACATTTTGCTCTAAATAATAGCCACATGAATACTTCACGATGTGACTATTATAAATATATTGGTCACATATAATCACCTTAAATGTGGCAATAAACATAATTTAGTCACACATTTATGATATGTTCTGGCTATTGTAAAGGCATATAGTCACATGATCGTGCTAGAAGTAAATGTGACTATACACATTAGCTTTTGGCAAGCTAACGCGCACTAAACTTTAAACACACATATTAAGTTACGTGACCATATGTACTGGATTTTGGCTACACTTAAATAATTTGTGACAAAAAGTTTAGTGTGACCATATATGGCATTTGGTCATAGTGTCCTAGTGTGTGACATATATTTGATGCTACTTATATGTATATCGTGACTAATGCTTCAACCTTACTTTTCATTTGTCATACGTTCCAAATTCATATGTGGCTAAATAATTAGCAAAAGATAGCAGTCACCCTTAAATCATCTGTGACAAAACTTGACTGTATGATTTAGACACATAAAAATTACTTCATGTAACCATATATGACATTTGGTCACAGTTTTCAAGTGTGTGACATATATTTGTCACTATTTATATGTATATCGTGATTAATGCTTCAAGCTTACTTGTATTTGTCACGCGTTCCAAATTCATATGTGGCTAAATAATCAGAAAAAAATTACCAGTTACCTTTAGCCACATAAATATGTGAATGTATGGCCGTTCCATTTTGCCCATGTGTGACTAAATTCCAGATTTGTACTAGTGCAAGCATTTAAGGCGACAAATAGTGAAACTAAGGCAATCATACAAGTCAATCGACAATCAATAATGATTCACGCGTTAGCAGCCATGGTGAACCATATATATAAGAGTCTAATGTGAAGGTACATATATATAATATGTATGTTCATAGTCAAGGCATTTTTCTTAGGTGATCTTAGAATTCATATATCCCCCCTAACATAACTTAAGGAAACTACCCCTATAATTTCGCAATCCTTCGTAAATTAGGCTGTAACAAATAATAAATAAGTATTGTACATATACAAGGGCATTTTTTCTTAGTTATCTTAGAATTGTTTCATATATCCCCCCTAACATAACCATAAGGAAACTACCCCAAGTAAATTTACGCATCCTTCAAAATAGCATAGATAGTGTTCCGCTATGCATAGTTATTATGGAATAACTAACGGAAATGCTTAATTTGCTAGTTAAGTTCCGTCCAGCTCTACAATGTTTTTACAAAACTCTGGATGGTAATCGTTGCGTTTTATTTTAGAAAAACAGGCATTCACTATTAACATTGGCTCTTGATAACCAATTGTACAACACCACTCTAGTCAGCAAAAACATAAATTTCCCTACATAAATGATTTACATCGCACAAGATATAAGATTACACCAAAATTTTGTACCGAGAATTTAATTTACAAGTTACATTGAATACAGTTTAAATATGAAATACATGCGTGTCCTTGGAAAAGTAACGTGGTCATGGTAAAATCTTGTACTCCATTACCTCTGATTTATAAAACTGATCACCTGAAAATGATACTCGAAAGGGTCAACATTACGTTGGTGAGCTCGTAGGATTAGGAAAAACACCAGTTAATGAGCTAGAGAAATACTAGTGTGACGAGTAAGTCAATATGAAAGCAGAATGCATATAACAGTATTTAAATTATCAACACATCATACCAGGGTATCTCACCCAAAGCAAGCATATCTTAGAACACGCGGTTGTATTTGTTTGATGTGGTATTGATTGAGATTGTCGTTGCTATTTGTTTTTTGTTTTTTGTTGTTTTTGTATTTGGTTTTAATGCGCTTCTAGTCCTCTAAACCTATCGCCTACCAGCTGGAGCTACACAGTCGGCAAAATAGTGCAGTGCAGAAATTCCCAGTGGAACTTCGCATAAATAGATCTCAAGTATTCGCATAGAATTCACATAGTGTTCATGTAGCATTCATACATACAATCATAGGCACATAGCATTGTCTAAAAGAATTAAAAGGTTTTTGCACATAATTTAAAAGTAGTTGAAAAGGTTTTGAGTATCATTTTCCCCCAACGAAAAAGAGTTTAAAAATGGGGCTACGAGAACTCACCTCAAATAAGATAATGGTAGATAAGAGTAGATGATCTCTAGCTAAACGCGCAAACGGTACACGGCCATGACCTATTTAATAAGTTTTACTTAGTAACATGTTTTACAAAGACAACCTATTGTACAAGCGTTTGCATTAAATTTTGTGAAAAATGTGTTGAGTATTAGTTTAGAAAAGGTTTCATTAAGTATTTTGACTCGATGAACTTAGGTCAAAGTGCGGTATGAGTATTGTTTTAGAAAAGAATTTCGAGTTTCGAGACTGGATAAAATGCTAAGAAATTTAGAAGTAAATCCGATGGGAACTGGTCAAGGAAGGAACGACGATGTGATAGACGAGAGATTTATTGGATAAATACGGAGACACACACGAAATGAGTGTTAAGAAATCGAGGATCGAAGAAATAAGAATTTAGATAATTAAGAATCATAGAACTAGAGATTAAAATAGATTAGGATTTAAGAAGTAGAATTAGTATTATAAATAGATAATTTAAGAAGTAAAAAGTAAAAATTAGGATCCAAGGCTAAATAAAATAAGAAAAATCGAACATGTTTTAGTAATTTATCCCAATACCCCAAGCTAGTTTGATAAAGCATCATTTATATAGGTACTACAATGTTTTCGATTTATAAAATAGGTTAGAAGTTTTGAATAAAAAATATGTTTTCGTCTTTTAGTCGAGTATTAAAATAATTATATTTATTAATTCGTGCTTCTAGTCGAGATTTTAGAAATTAGATCGTTGATTTACATGCAAATCGGTGATTAAAGTATAATAGACACATATTAAGTAGTTTTTTTTAGTTCTGGTTTGAGTGACACATTATTTAACGATTAGTAAATTTTGTCCTTTTGTCGAACTTTATGAAAATAAGTTTTTCCAAGATATTTTCTAAGCATATAATATTTTATAAAATTTCGGCATAACCCATCTGTTTGTAAGAGCTTTCCAAGGTTCTCAAACCACTTTTCCAATTTCAATAGTTTTTTCGGCAAAATACAAAAATCCACGTTTATGTGACGTTTTGCCAAAATACACTTTTCAAATGACCGTTTAATCGTTTTAAGTTTGTATGCGTATAGGTTGTTCAAAATCCGTCTTAAGCATTTATATTTACTAGTCTTTGTTTATTGGACTCAAGAGCCCAATCTTAGTCCGAATGTGAATATTACGTATATCTCATACATGATCAATCCAATTTAGATTCACGAGTCCATCCCAAATGTTAAACCAAAGTCCATTATGTTTATTGTGTAGTTCATGTTTTATTGGGCCTTGTGGCCCGTTAAGAGTTTTATAATTAGTCCAATTGTGTGTGTGTGTGTGTGTGTGTGTGTGTATGTGTGTGTGTGTGTGTGTGTGTGTGTGTGTATAGAGTAGGGATCTAGTGAGAAGTAAATTAAAATAAGAAGTGGTGAGAAGTGACTAAAACCACACATTTGAGATG
>BQNB010067535.1:0-34169 GCA_026074375.1 Tanacetum coccineum | reverse complement strand
CTTAATTTTAAACTATGAATGAAGTTTTGTAGGTTGCGCTAATCGGTGATGTTATTTGCACTTAGCCAAAAAATTTATGGACTGCCAATTAGCAGCTACGAATTCTTAGTGTTATAAGAATTTATGTGCTAATTTTTTATATTAAATAGCTTAATGGTTATAATCGGGGTTTGTAATGACAAAGTGACGAGATCGAGATTGATCCTTATCAAGATTTACGTTAAACGACGATGGCTAATATTTGGTACTTGAATGATAAAGTGATTACGGGGTTGATTTGTTATCACTTATTTGAGATTGAAGTTGTATTTCACGAAGGTGTGTACTTATTTCATCATCGAGCCTTCCTTTTATTTTCTAATTCTTTTCTTCAAAACCCCTTTATAGATTGATGACTTGCTTGAACGTTAAAGATTCAGATTAGGACTCATCTATCTAGTTATACCTGATGTAAGGAGTTACATTGTAGTACTCATAGTATATAGCAATCACTTAAAGGAGTTACGTTGTAGTGCTCAGTGTCACACGCATATGCGGATGTGGATAGTGTTCTTCAATCACGATAGCGCAAGATTAAGTCACAAATTTGGGGGATTGTACTTCAGTTTTAAGTTTGGTATATCGGGTTTACTCCATCAGTGGTCACTACAGATAGCCGACAAAATGATAAGGGGTTGGTAAAGAGTTAGTCAGAGGGATTACAAAGTAGAGATGTGATCAACATATAATTCTCTCGAGATAGTTTTGAGCTATTAAAAGACAATGGTACTTCAAAGTCTTAGCAAAATTTTCAAAGTTCTTCAACGACGTTCATAACTTTCCAAGATTTTTTGCTTAAGACATGATCATCTCGAGTATATAAGCGTACATAACAATGATGCTTCTGAGATATCGTAACAATCATGGGGGGAAATTATGTACGTGGTGTCATTTTTCTGGGTCAATAAAGAAGGGTTATAGGCATATAAACTATTGGCTTGGAAGATTCGTGTTAGGTATTATGGTTTTTACTTCATTAGATTGGTTAGTGTGAAGTATTCTGCAAGCGTGAGAATATTTGTTGCTAATTTCTTGCATGTTCCCCCGAACGGATAATCACCAAGACCTAATGACAAGTAGCAGCAGTATTTGGTGTGGTTTACTTTTTCTTCTATAAAATTCTGTTGTGCACGTTAATGACAAAGTTAAAAGATCATAAAAGTATCATCAAAGTTTTGAATCTGCTTAAGATACGGATATTGGTTTGGGGAAGTTGATTTAGAAACTTCCCCAAAAAGGAGTCTATAAAGAAAGATTTTAAAGACATGTTGCATGAATTAGGGGGAAGTTAATCCAACTCATGCATATTACAACGGTTTTTGAATAAGTAACGACAAAGGAGAACCAAGTTGGAGTACAAGTATGAAGACTAAAAGACATCTTCAGCATTGGAAGCGCTTTGGAAGACTTTATTTTGTTGTATTTGTACTTGTTAGGAACATTATAAGTAATTCTGTATGTCACCACATTGGGGGAAGATTGTTAGCCTTAAAATGTGAGTGACATTTATGGAATTACATTTAGATTAAATAGCCACACACGCAGGGACTAATAATGACATGTTTAGACAGTTATGCATGTCATGTGCTATATATATATCCCCTCCTTACTTCCAAGGAGGGGTGAGGCTTTTGTTTAATGTGTGTAACCTCCATTCTTTATTAATAAACACACATGATGACATCAAATAATATCATATTTATAGCATCATTTATCCCATATAAATTATCCATTTTGTATGATTATTGCAAGAATTGGTACTTAATCGTTTGTATTTGAGATTTACAGAAATTATGGAGTACTTGGTGAAGATTAGCTAAAAGGCACGCATTTTGGAGCTTAAATGAAGAGTTCGAGAAAGTTTACTGATCTGACAGCCAATACGCCGTATTATTCTAGACCTATACGACGTATCCAAGACTTTGACGAATCAAAAGACCATTGCCTGACTTTGAAGAATACGTCGTATCCACATCAACGATACGCCGTATATAATACTTTGGTCAATGAAGAAGAACCAACTGGTTTTACATCAATACGTCGTATCCATCAAGGAAGATACGGCGTATCCATGCTTATACTTCATAAGAAACCACAAAGAATAAAAGATCCTATACACCGTATCCAGGATCATCTATACGCCGTATCTAAGGTTAATTATACACGAAGATTCTAAAAAGATATCAAACGTGGTCCTTACTCCAAGAAATCCCCAATACGCCGTATCCCACATCGCCCGATACGGCGTATCGACCTGTTTCCAGACTCTATAAATAGAAGACCCTAAACTCAGTTTTAGGTATGCAAGTGAATCCCTAAACCACCAAGTCGACCAAGAGACGAATAAAGGAGCATAGAAGGTCAGAAAATAGCCTCAAGATCATAAGAAAACTCTTGTAATCTTTGCGCAACCAAATACGCGTTCGGTTAAGGTTTCTTTTCTTTAATCGTTCATATATGAAACCGTGTGTATTTTTACAATGACTATCGGCTGATACCTTTAGGTATCAACCATGTTTATGAAGATTTAACGTTTGCTTTGTTTATATTGATTGCTTAATTTATCGTTGATTGTTGATTATGTTTATCAATTTATACTTGTTTATGTGCTTTTGTATGCGACTTATCATTCAACTAGGTCTAGTCCTACATATTTAATGCGCCGCAACTTCAGTATTGTTTAGGCGTAGGCTAAGAGTCCGGGATAGCTCTCCATATTGTAATTTATATAACTAGAATAATAGGATCATAAATATTGACCTATATTTACCTTTAGATTAGTAAGCTTAGTTGGACCAGCAGGTGACCCTGGGATCAACAAGTACGTTCTTATTCCATTGGTAAGGACTCGGCCAGTGGACTACTAGTATATAAAGAGTCGTTAAGCAGTAAGTGGTAACTAGTTCTCGATGAGCTACGGGTTTAGTATGTGAAACATTATTATTATTCTAAGATTAGATTATAAGTGTAACACCCCTAAAATTGTGTCACAACGGAAAGGTGTCCGGGGGCGTTACTTCATAATACTATATCACAAGATACAAGAGAACGACCTCTAAATGTGTCGTTTGAAAAGTAATCTCGTTGATTTCTTTGAAATTGATTATGTCATATTTGTCACTTAATTGCTCACAATGAAAAGCTTGAAAATATCCACGAGATTTTATTCATTTATTTGTAAGTAGAAATCCATAATGAAAATTCTTGTTCCAATTTAGACGACGTGCACAATCAGTAGGCCAAGCATCAGATTCAAATGAGGAATAAAATGCTTAAAAAGTGTCAAATTAAAGTTGGTGAGTTCATAGAGTTTTGTAAGTATAAATGTAAATGTTGGAATCTAAAGATTTATAAAGTATATATGACCATTTCAATCCTTATAATATTCGCCAAAAATGTAAGAGTAAATGTAGAACCGAAATGATTTTAGTGTTATTGCTTCGCCGCAATTAATGAAAAAGTGTTCAGATATTAAATATGTTTCAATAAGTAGAGTATGGACAGTCGGTATCTTGTTTTTCCAAAATGATGGTCTACTATAACTGATACATACCACATAATATATATCTCCTGTTGCGCTAAGCTCATGACACTGATGCTCGACATCTACTGTATGCAGTTAATGCAATTAAAAGGCCGTTGTAGATGTTCAAACCGTAACATGCCAAATTGTTCACGACTGTATGCATTCAGTGTTTCAGACGGTCGAAAACTAGTATAAGAGTACTCACTCGAATAGGGTTGTTCAATCTCAAATCGATCTATTATTTTACAATCGCGCTTCCTTAACGGTCCTTAAGCGGTCAAGAATTTAACAGTTACTGGATATGGGCAATGGTGGGTTTAGTTACTTAGGCACATGTAAACAGGAGATGATAACCGAAAACACTTGTGTCCAATAAAATAACCATTGTATTCGTAAATAGCTTTGAGTACTTAAATCCATAAGTAGAAAAGAGTGTGATATAAATCAAGTAATTAAGTTCGTAATGAGTATGTAAACAATTCGTAAAGTGTATGCAAATATGAGTATGTGACTATAGTATGAACCTAGTTTGTAATCATCCATCGTAATTGTGTTTCTGTAATGAATTGGCAAAATCAAGTATGTAAACCAAGTGTGTAGAATAGGTATGTAAAAGATATTGTAAACGAATATGTAAACAAGTTGTATTGAGCATGTATTCTCCCCCCCTCGCGATTTGTTAAAATAACTGTTTTTAAAACAGTTGCAAAGAGGGGCTTTATAAACTCGCATAGATGATGGATGACGATTGGGACGGGAATGTACACATTGAGTACAAACGATACATGAGAATATACTGAAACGGCTCGTCCAAGAAGTTCGCGGTTTATCTTAACGGGGCTATGATCAACTAGCCTAGGATGGATGTACTTGGTTTTCACGAAGGAATGAGTACGTCAACGTGACACGTTGATAAAGATTTAGATTTAAGTTGTTATAGTCTTGGTGGTTGGTTATAATAAATAATCAAATAAAGTAAACGGAATAGTTTTGTAACTTTATTCTCGTCTATATTACATAGTGAAAATGACAAGTATATATTATTACCGTGAATTACTATAACAGATACACAACACAAAGGAATATCTCGCAAAGTGTATGTAATACACGACATGTGTATACATTAAATCAGGTGACAAATATAATGAAAATGGTTCTATTTATATAATACTTTCAAGTTATTATATAAGAAAGATGATAAAGATAATGGAAACTTAAAACTATTCGACACTGGCCGGATAATTCATTAGAAAGTTCCTTTTATAATAAATTAACGCCACGTTTTTAACAGTTGCGGTTTAGATAAATTGAAATCTCCTAAAATTTTTCTTACGTTTGACTTATGGGTCTTCACTATATAAAAATTTTAAGCATTTATATCCATTCGTCCGTTTTCAAGATAATAAATTAAAGTTGATTTGGAAACAAATTTTACTAGGTGTTGCCAATTTATAAAAATCTCGTCTATGACTATTCGTTTATTTAACGCTTTCCAGATAACAAAAAGTTAATTATTTTTCCTTCGATTACATTACTATCCTTGTTGCAACCCAAACAAACCCCTTAAGATTATTTTCCCCTAATCCAAAATACTTCAATTATGTTATAACTCCAAAAACAAATAATAAATAAACATAATCATTAACCAATTAAACCACCATTTTAGATCCAGGGAGTTTTAACATTATATTTATATATATATATATATATATATAAATTATGAATAATCATCTTTAGTGGTTTGTTAACCGCTTTAACAACAACGATCATACATCCTAATTGTCTGAAAACGAACAAACATACACACCCTAATCCATTTTTAATTCAGCCAAACCAAACGCTATCTGAGTTATTTAAAACCAAACGCACTCTGAGCTTATTTAAAACCAAACGCGCTTAACGCACTTGCGGCTTATTTAAAACCAAACGCACTCTGAGCTTATTTAAAACCAAATGCACTCTGAGCTTATTTAAAACCAAACGCACTATGAGCTTATTTAAAACCAAACGCACTCTGAGCTTATTTAAAACCAAACGCCCCCACCGTTCTGTAAACCGGATCCAAAGACTCCATAATCGTGATTTACCACCGAAGACAAAACATCCTACTGTTGTTACTGTACATACGCGCCCTTATTGTGACTAACACAATCTCAGAACGAAACTCCTTGCTGCTAGTGAAAACCCAAACCGAACGCACCCAGCTGGTGCAAACAAACCAAATGCACCTTACGTGGTGGTTTTATAACCACACGCACTCTTGTGGTCCGGTTGTCCAACCCAACGTACCCTGACTGATTTTTAAACCCCAAAACAAACACTCTTTTGCTGTTGATGTAAACCAAACGCACCCTGCTGTTGGTAACAGCGGTGGCGTGGTCGTGGTGGTTATGGCGTGATGATGGTGGTGATGGTGACGTGGGTGAGGAGAGGATGACGATGAGGCTGCATGGCGTGAAGGTGTGGCAGCCGCTAAGGTGGTTGTGGTGATGTAGGTAGTTGCATGGTGATGATGTTGATGATGGCGGTGTTGTGGTGGTGCGTGGGATGGTGATGATGATGACGGTGGTGGCCGGCTGTGGCTGCCGGAGGAGTGGAGGCGCGTGGCGGCGATTGGATATGGGGATCGGGTAGATCGGGTCACGAGGAGTGTTTTTGGTGTTGGCTGGAAAAGTCACCGGAAAAGTTTTCCGGTGGCCGGCGGGCGGCGACGGTAGCGGGAGGTCGGTGGTGGAGAGGCTGCCGGAATTTTTGGGGAGGGAGATGAGAGCATTTTATGTATTTGTGTGTGTGTGTAATTTGAGATGGAAATGAAAATTTAATAAAACTTTTATATTTATATAAAAAGTTTTAAAATTTGTAAAAAACAAAAACCCAAAAGTGTTAAAAAACGTGGGTGTGAAATTTTGTTAAATTTTTCACAGGGGACCAAAGATGTAACTTTCTGGTATTATTTTGTAAAATAGTCGTTCGGGGCTCGTTTGAGCGACTTATCGGATTCAAGTCACGAAAGTTGCGCCCTTGTTTTACAAATCATTTTTCTGATAAAAATGAGTATTTATTTGATAATATTTCATAAGTATTTTTATAACATTTATAAAAAGGTTCGTTATTTATTTTGTGAACCGGTTACGTCTCGTCCGAAAGTAAAATAGAATAGATTTTTAACCCGTATATTCGCGTTATCCACAAACGTTTTCGAATAAAATGATTGACCAATGTATCATATTTTTATTTAATAAAAATGTAGTAAAATTAATAGAATTTAATTATTTCTCGTTTCTAAAATCTTGCTGTGGGCATTTCAGTCCATTATATGATCTTGTTTTCGGGTCTCGGTCTCAAACTGAAAGGTTTTTCAGGAAATGCCGTTTTTACATTAATTGCTTTAGAGGTCCGTAATATTGAATAACGTGATTTATGGTTAGTTTTTGATTCCGTCAGCTTATAATAATATTTATCTTTTTCGTTTTCGCGCCAAATAAGATAAAAAAATAATTTCACTTGAGAATTATAATAAAAAAATAATTACTGATGTTGTATTTAGAAATATGTTACGAAACAATTGTACCGCCACGCTTGGTAATTGTTTTTTATTAGACAATTAAACGTCAAAAAAGTCAAAAGACAAGTCAGACCGAAAAGTCAAAGGGTAATATAGTATTTTAAAAATTCAAAAATTTCTCCCAGTTGGTTACAGTACCTACCCCTTAAAGAAATATCGTCCCGAGATTAAATTTGTGCTAACCGTTTGTGTGACCAAGAAAAGATTTAAGATTTAATAAACCAGTTCTAAAAAGACGCTGATAACTTTATTCAACAAAATTTAAATGTTTTCGACATTCCCATATACTCAAATATTCTTTGGCTAAGTTTTTAGGCATATTTTAATCCATCAAAAATAGTATCTCATAAATTATCACTGTAGCGTTCTTATGACTGATTTAACGCGTTTTGAAGAAAATCCTCTTGATAGTGACAGCGTCTAAGGTGAACAGTGTAGTCGTATCGTGAGTTTGTTTGTATCTAGGTTTCTATTGTTCAAGGACGAAGTCTTATTTCTGACATCTGTAATTCTTCGATGATTAATAACGGAAGAGGCTAATGGATGTAAGTATTCAACTTATTTGGCAGTACTAAGATGTATCGCGATCTAAGTCTTCATACTAGTGGCCCGAATGAATAGTTCGACTATCTTTTCGTCGATAGGTGTTTATCTGGTTTAAGGAGGGTTGTGCATACTATTGGATAAAGTCGTACAGTTGGGACATCTCCTTGGACCCATTAACATAACATTAACAATAACTAACCTTTACAAAAACGGTGATGGGATACGGGAAGTGTGTGGCGTTTACGGGAAAATATCCCCAGATAAAGTTAACTAATGGGATAACTTCGCGAAAGTGCTTATGTGCTAGACAGAGGGAAATAAATGGTACTAGTCGTTAGCTCAAGATGAATCAACTCCATTAGTTCAAGTGTGCACAAGTTGGTTAGCTCCACAAACAGTTCATGATCGTAAAGATTTTTAACGAATAATAACTTAAGAATGGGATAAGGTAGTTCAAGTTCATACTCGTGTCATATTGGATACCATTAAGCCCACTCATTTATAATTTATTATTTGCATTAATGATGCGTCTATTTTATTATAATTATGAATTGATAAACTTAGGTTCGGTGATTTACAATTTCTTTATTTAACTGAAGAGGCGTCCCAATCCTTTTAAATAAAGAGATTATAAATCATCCTACTTATTAATTTCTGATGCAACACGCGTACACACAAAGTTTTCAAGGTGGTAGATGACATGACGATGCAGGTGCTCTAATGAGTATGGGATGAGTGTTTGAAACTCATCTTCAGAGACGGAGAGTGAAACAATCAGGGGATATCGACATAGAGTTCAAAATAGTTTTAAATTGGTTATCGGTTAGAGTAAATTATGATAAGGTCATTTGAACGAGTCAGATTAGACAATTTATCATTATAAATTCTCCTATTCAAAGTCCCGACAATACAAGACTTGTTATTTCTTGGATTCATACATAATCTCTTGTTAAAACAAAATCATGAACGGATTAGTGTGTGTTTTAGATGATTGTTGTATTTATTTAAAGTTATTGAAACATTATTTTTGGTTGATGACCTTTGTTTAAACTTACTAATGTTTGAGATCAGATTTAGAGTGATGTCACTCACCAACCCGTGGTCCTGGGTCGGTTGCCTAATCTGTAATGTCCGTCAGGTATGTTGTTGGCATTGATGGGCCCGGGGTGGGGTGGCTGGTGTGCTTTCAGTTCGCTTGTGATTTAGAATTATACGTGTAGTCGATTATTTTTGGGGTGGGGGTTTGGTGTTGGGGGTGTTGGGGGTGTGGTCGCTGGGGCGGGGGGGGGTGGGGTCCGGTGGGGTGTGGGGTGTGGGGGTGTGGAGTGTGATGCGTTGGTTTCTTGTATTTATATTTGATATAGGGCTATGGCTGGTGGGTTGGTTGCTCACTGTTTCGTTAATTTCATAGTTTTGTTATGCTAGTTAGTTTTGCATATAAGTTTAAGTGGGAACTGCTAGGAGTTAGTGTGTCGTCTGTCAATGGCAACAGGTGGTGATAATGTTTGGGTAGTGACGAATGGCTCTGGGCTTGTAGGGGGGGGGTATTGTTTATTTTTTATTTTATTATTTTTTTTTTGTTTTAGGTATTTTTTTTTAATTTTTTATTCCATAATTATTTTAGTGGCGGGATGTTAGTGTCTAGGGGTGTGGGTATTATTATTTTTGGTGTGTATCCGTGTTTTGTTCTTATTCTTTCCTTGGCATCTGTGTTTCAAATTATGGGTGGGATACACCCCAAATATTTGTCATTGTAGATCTGGTTATATATCGTAATATGTAACCTGCTACTCACGGGCGAGCGGGCGGTGCCAGTTGGGCGTTTACTGACCGTTTTTCTAGGTTTAAAGGGGGGGGGGCGGGGGAGGGGGTACTACGGCTTCGTTTTACCTTCATAATTCATAAATAGCAAAAGTATTTGCAGATTACAAGGGAGACTAGGGTGATCGTACTCTTTTGGGGTAGTTTGTTTTGAATGAAGAAGTTTTGTAAATTTTGTTTGATTTAGGAACAAAGGCTGAATTATATAAGTGGTGGTGATGTTTTCCGCGTTGTGGTTATAGGTATTATCGCGTTGCTGTGCATTGCTGTAGTCGAGTTTAATGTGGTAAAACTTGGATATGATCATTTGTGCATTGGTTGTGGAGCATCAATCTCTATGTATTATTATGGTTTTCGTTTATTTGCAAGACTGGGGGGGGTTTTTGGGGTTTCCTCCATTAGACGGCCGGGGTGACGATTGGTGTGGGGTTTGTTGTTTGTTTTAAATTTAGGATTGGGTGTCATTTGGTGGTAGCAGCCCATGGCTCTGGACTATGGGTTGGCCATAGCTTAGATGGCTTACAAATCGTGCGAGGTTGGTATTTTAACATGCGGGGCGTATATTTAGGAGTCCCTGTATTCTGGGGGGGTCTGTGTGCTATTGGCTCTGGGGGGCGGGTGGGCAGATCCGGGTCTGTGTGGTGGGTATGGTTATTTTGGTTTCTGGGGGGTTTTGTATTGCTATTGTTGGTGGTTAGGTAGTGAGGTCATGGGCTTGACGCGTGTTGTGGACGAATTCTAATTTGGGGTTGTGTTGAGGGGTTTTGGTGATGTTGTTAACGTTTTTTTTTAATACAATTTTTTTTATTTTTTTTTTATTTTTTTTTGTTATTTTTTGATTTTTTTTATAATTTATATTTTATTAATTAATTTTTATAATTTTATATAATATATATTAGGTGGAGGATAGTTTTAGTGGTGTTTATTTGCTTTCGCAGCCTATAATCATTGTTATATGTATTCGGGCGCGGAAATGAAAAGGGGCAAGTTTGGTGTCGCCAGTTGGACAGGGCCTGTCTGGGGTATCGTTATGATTTTTGATCCTATCTTGGATGGGTTCTTCTTTTAGGCGGCGGGTCCGGTGTTCTAGTCGTCTGGAACTCTGTTTGTTGTTAGTAGGTGGGTGGAGACACACCAAGGCTAGCGATTGCGGACCTTTGCGATTGCTGACACTGATGCTCGACTCAATGCGTGGTATTGCTTTGGTATTGCTAATTTATAGGACCGCGGGGGGCAAGGGGGGGGGTTGCTCCAGTCGTTGTAGTGGTTCTTACCCGTAGTTTCGTCCCGTAACATCTTAAATTGTTCAGTACTTGGTTATGCATTCGTGTTTATGTCCGTAAAGGTCGGAATGCGGATTGTTATAGATTTGTGAGAGCTTACTACTAGAATAGGGATAGTTTTTGTCAAATCCCAATTAGTTAGATTTTTTATCGCGCAGCTGTCCTTTTCCGGACTCCTCACAGGGGGTCTTGATTTCTCTGGTTATGGGATGGGGGATGGTGTTTGGGGCTTTATACATTTGGGGGGAGTTAGCGGGTGAAAAATCAGGGGGGGATTAATTTAATTCCTACCTGTTGGGAGTCGGGCGGATGTTTGGTGGTGGGGGGGTTGTGGTTGCTGAGGGGGGGTATCGTATGGTAAGTAGGCTCAGGGTTACTCGGTGGATAGATTGATATACGGTGATTGTAATTCTTAATTTAGTTATTTAATTATATTTGGGTCGTACCGCCGGTTTGGGGGCGGGGACGGGCTAGTTATTGGTTCGATGGGGTGGCGGTTAGATTTAATTTTGTGCGAGTTTGGATGGTAGTTACTTCCTTAGATTAAGTAGAAAAGAAATGAGGTTTGTGTTTGTTAGAATAATATAGTTGATATTATGCCGGGGGGTGCCCGTTGGTTGGGTGAGGTAGGTTTGTTCTTGATTGGTTTCGGACGTGTTGATAGTGAGTCACGTATTGTGGTGGGTTCTAGTGGGGTCGGGGCTCTTCACTTGCGGACAGGGTTAAGGGGAGGGTTGTGTGTATCCGAGCAAAAAAATGAAATGAGGGAAATTGTGAGTAATTGTGTCCTAGGTGAGACTAACATATTGAATACCTATGTTTGTATTCAACCATGTTGTTGTCGTTTTCTGTTTCGTGGGTGTTTGGATATTGATTTGCATCTTATTCAAGGATGGAAAACAATGTATTAGTGTTGTTGTTTGAAGGTTACTATCTTAGAATAGTATATGTAGGGTTATATGATTATTGTAATTCGATTATGGGTAGAAAATAGTTTGATTGAGGCATTGTATGTATCCCCTGTGGATTTGTGTTTCGGGGGGTTTGTGGTTTGTAGTTAGGTAACTGTAATGTTTTTTTTGGTTTTTTTTTTTTTGTGTTAAAATTTGTGAAAGGGGGCTATAATAAATCTCATCGTTGTTTTGTTGAAGAAGTTTGATGGATATTTTATGATATGTATTGGCGGGAGGGGAGTGAGGGAACGTTACGAATGGGGAGTAGGGGAGAGGGGATAACTCATGAGTAACTAGACGAAACGGAAGCTTTCTGGTTTAGGATATCGACTAAGAGTTCTTGTTGCGTTGTAGGGTAGAGGGGGTGAGCTTTTCGGGTTTGTGGTCACATCGTGACAGGGGGGGGGGGTTGGGGGGGGGGGGTCTGGCGTGGGGGGGGTAGCTTGTTGTTTGTTTTTGTTCTTTGTTGTGTGGTACTTGGTTTTCAGATAATTTGACCCATATGAACAATGGATTAATATTAATTAATGATTATCATGAGGTACGTCAACGTGACACGGTGAATAAAAAATTAGTATTTTTAAGTGGTTTTGTGTTTTGGTGTGTTCGTGGTGGTTTTTTAAAATAAATTTTTAAATCAAAAAAATGTATAAAACGGAAAAGTGGGGGGGGGGGGGGGGTGGGGTTTAGGGGGGGGGGGTTTTGAGGAATGGAAGGGGAGTTTGGTTCTGTGGGTTTTTATTTAGGAAATTCTGGTTGGTTATTTATGTTTATTTTATGTCCAAGGGGTTGTTTGTTGATTATTAAGTCAGGGATTTGTGTTTGTGTTTTTTTGAATACTAAGTTCTTCATACAATCCTATTTTATGTTTGTTTTCTCGATGTGATCACCCTCTGGGTGGGTGTTTGGAGTATCTTAGACTTGGGGTTCTGCGTTAAGGGGGTTACTATGGTATTATGGGTTGGGGTGAGCTAAGGTGTGTATACTTTCCTACATTCTGTTAGAGTATTATTTGAGAAGAGGAGTTTAAAGTTTTTTAATATGAAACTAAAATTATTAGGAGTAACCCACGGCGCAAGGGGTTATGAGTGGAGTGGAGGTTATGTGAACAGTATCAGATTGCATTAGGTATAGTTCACTTTTATTAAATATAATAAACAGTGTTACGTTCTGTATAGTTGCGGTGATTAGATAAAGAGAACATTCTAAAATGTTTAAAATTTTTGCTTAAGTTCTATTTTATCGCGGGTGGTGTCTTCACGATCTAAAAATTATTTCTTGAAGGCGGTTAATTCGTCATTGTCAGAGATAATAAAATAAAGTTTGATTTATGATTTTTGAAAAATTTACTAGGTTGGTGTTTGTGTAGCTACATTTGTTGTTGTTGCAATTTATAAAAATCTCGGCAAGGCTTCCAATTTTTGTTCGATAATCATGATTTATATCATGTTGGGACTATTAGGTTTGTTTATCGCGTTCCATTTTATCATTATTAGTTAATTATTTTCGTTACGATTAAATCAAATCCATGTCTGCATTTGGAAACCCAAAAATTCCCAAAAACTCACCCAACCTGAGCATTATGTATTCCCTCTGAATAACCACCGATACGATTCCGAATTCAATATACTCCCCATAATTGTTATTATTCTCCAAAAAACAAAAAAAAAAAAAAAAAAAAACCAAAAACAATAATAACATACCATAATTCATTTTAACCATTTTTATTTTTTAAACCACTATCTTTTGAGATAGGTTTTTTTTTTTGGTTTTTTAAATTTTTTTGTTTTTTTTTTTTTGTTTAAAACACATCACACACACACACACACACACACCCAATACACAACACACCACACAACATCTTATATTATATATATATTTATATATATATATATATATTTTTGAATATCATTTTAGTGTTGTGTTAACGCTTTCTTTATCTAACCCAAGGAATCATAAACCCTATACTGTCGCTTGTATGAAAGCAAACCAACCAAAACACACTCCTAATCAATTTTCAGCCAACCAAATTGCAAACCACTCTCTAGCTTATTTAAAACCAAAACGGCACTCTGAGGTTTTTTTTTTTTTTTTTTTTAAAACCAAACGCACTCTGAGCTTATTTAAAAACAAACGCACTCTGAGCTTATTTAAAACCAAACGCACTCTGAGCTCATTTAAAACCAAACGCACTCTGAGCTTATTTAAAACCAAACACACTCTGAGCTTATTTAAAACCAAACGCACTTTGAGCTTATTTAAAACCAAACTCCCCCACTGCTGCTAAACCCAGACCCAAACGCCCCTAATCGTGTTAACTACCGAAACAAACATCCCTACTGTTTGTTTACTGATCCATACGCGCTCCCTTTAATTGTGCTAACCACAAACACAAACGCACCTTGGGCATAATTTAGTGAAACCAAAAAACCGAACGCACCCAGCTGGTGCAAACAAACCAAATGCACCTTACGTGGTGGTTTTATAACCACACGCACTCTTGTGGTCCGGTTGTCCAACCCAACGCACCCTGACTGATTTTTAAACCCCAAAACAAACACTCTTTTGCTGTTGATGTATAACAAAAGCCACCATGCTGTTGTACATCGGTCGGCTGTGGTCATGGTGGTTATGGTTTTTGATGATGGTGGTGAATGGTGACGGGGTGAGGAGAGGATGACGTTGAGGCTGTCCATGGCGTTGAATGGTGTGTCGTGGCAGCGCTTGAGGTGGTGGTTGTGGTGATGTGGGGTAGTTTGCATGGTGATGATGTTTAAATGATGCGGTGTTTGAGGGTGTTTGTATTGGTCTGTAGGTGGCGCGTGGGATGTTGTTAGATGCATGATGAAAACAGGTGTGTGGCCGGCTATGGCTGCCGGTGGGGGTAGAGTAGATTAGTAGAGGCGGTCGTCGGGCTGTCGGCGTTGAGTGGAGTTGGGATATGGGGGATCAGGTAGATCGGGTCTACCGAGGAGTGTTTTTGGTGTTCTTGGCCGGAAAAGTCACCTGGATAATGTTTTTTCGGCTGTGGCCGCGGCCGGCTCTGACGGCGGCGGCCTCGGAGGTCGGTGATTGGAGATGGCTTGCCGGGAATTTTTGTGGCGAGGGAGGGAGATGAGAGCATTTTATGTATTTGTGTGTGTGTGTAATTTGAGATGGAAATGAAAATTTAATAAAACTTTTATATTTATATAAAAAGTTTTAAAATTTGTAACAAGTGTTAAAAACTTGAGGGTGAAATTTTGTAAATTTTTCACAGGGACCAAATATGTAGCTTTCGAGTATTATTTTGTAAAATAGTCGTTCGGGGCTCGTTTGAGCGACTTATCGGATGATTCAAGTCACGAAAGTTGCGCCATTGTTTTCCAAATCATTTTTCTGATAAAAATGAGTATTTATTTGATAATATTTCATAAGTATTTTTATAACATTTATAAAAAAAATGTTCGTTATTTATTTAGTGAACCGGTTACGTCTCGTCCGAAAGTAAAATAGAATAGATTTTTAACCCGTATATTCGCGTTATCCACAAACGTTTTCGAATAAAATGATGACTAATGTATTCAATATTTTTATTTAATAAAAAGTGTAAATTAAATATAATTTAATTATTTTCTCGTTTCTAAATCTTGCGAGGGCATTTCAGTTACTTTCTGACTATTTTCGGGTCTCGGTCAAAACTGAAAAGTTTTCAGGAATGTCGTTTTACATCAAATTGCTTTAGAGTCCGAATAATGAAAACGTGATTTAGTGGTTCGTTTTTGATACGTCAGCTTATAAATAATATATATCTTTTTCGTTTTCGAGCCAAATAAAATAAAGAGTTGAGATCCTCAAAAAACAAGGGCAAAAAAAAAAGCAAATGGGTTAATCCTAACCACTCATTTTTTTTCTTTCACCATCCTCTTTTCAACCTTTTTCTTAAAACTAAATATCTAGAAAACGATAAATCGTTTTTTAAACGAAAAAAAAAAACTACACCATGCGACGAGTATTTTGTAATCTTTCTATAGAGGGCACTTATTTATCCTTTCGACGAAACTTTTTTCGAATTTTTTTTTCAATCACGTCAGGAAAAAATCTATGGATTTGTGAAATCACATGGAGATTTTGTGATACAAATCTATGTTGATTTTTTCAGACGTGATTGAAAAAAAAACGGAAAAAAGTTTGTCGAAGTATCGCATACGAGTAATTTTTTATCTTTCTATAGAGGGCACTTATATATATATTTTCGAAGACTCTTTTTTTTTCGAATTTTTTTTTTTCTAATCACGTCTGAAAAAATCACATGATATGTGTATCACAAATCACATGTGATTTTATGTGAAATCACATGAGATTGTGATAAATTCTCATGTGATTTTTTCAGACGTGATTTTTCTCGAGATGTGATTTTCGACGAACTCTTTTTTCGATTTTTTTTTTTCAATCAGTCTTTTTAAAAATAACTTTGAAATTTGTATCACAAATCACATGTGATTTTGTGAAATCATCATGAGTTGTGATACAAAATCTCATGTGATTTTATCAGTGTGATTGAAAAAAAATCAGGAAATAAGTTCGTCGAAAGTAATCACAAACGAGTATTTTTTTATTTTCTTAATAGGGCGGACTTCTATAATAATTTCGAGAAACTCTTTTTTCTGAATTTTTTTTCATCTCGTCTGAAAAAATCACATGTGATTTGTTATCACAATTCATGTGATTTCTAAAAATCTCCATGAGGATTTTTTCTGTCGACGTGATTGAAGAAAAATAATTCGAAAAAAGTTCCGTCGAAAGTATAGAGTGACCCTCTATGATAAAGATGATTTAATTCTCGTCGCGATGGTTATGTTTCGTTTTCATTTTGCGTAAACGATTAACGGTTTGTGAGGATATTTAATTTTTAAAAATATAGGTGAAAGTGGGTTTTTTAAATTTAAATAAAATTAGGAATTATCTAATACTATTAGATGAAAATAAAATTGATGGATAAGATGAAGCAGTTTGTTCTTTTTTTTGACCATGTTCCTTATGGAACTTTTCTCATAAAATAAAAATAATTTCCACTTTGAGAAATATAATAATAATTATGATTTATTATTAGAAATATGTTCCGAAAATTTTACCGGCCACGCGGTAATTGTTTTTATTAGACAATAAAACGTTAAAAGTCACAAAGTCAAGTCAGACCCGAAAAGTCAAAGGGTAAAATAGTTATTTAAAAATCCAAAAATTCTCAGTTGTTACAATAATCAACAAATGCTTACTTTATGCGGATGTGTCTAATTGTGAAAGAATTAGCGTGTCTAGGTTTTAGGAAAAAAGTACCCTAAATTATTGAATGTTATGCCTTCAAGATTAAGTCAATCATATGCAACTAATATAAACAAACCAGCGTTTTATCGAATTATTCATGGTTAATATGTTTTCCTTACATTAGTTCTTGACTATTCCTCTATCGTTTGTTTATCTTCTTATGTTCCTTTATTTCTTTACTTGTCATCAAAACTTTAGGTTAGATAACTAAACCTCGTGCCAGTCTCTCAGGCTGAAAACCTCCTTTTGCCCTTAGTTTAGGTTTAACTTAGGTTTAACATAGAATAGAATCAATTAGAACTAACTTAGATAACTAAAATACTGATAGAACTAGGATTAAACGCCTCTCGCTCTAGTAATCGACACACCGTATTATTACGAAACTCCATCTGACCGGGTACACTGCCCGTTAAATTGTTAGTTTTAGGTATAGTCGATAAAATATAAATAGTAAAACTTGATAACAAATAATACCTACGCACAACGACACATCAAGTTTTTGGCGCCGTTGTCGGGGAGTGAATTTGTTTAATTCTTGTTTCTATTAGTATTTTAGTTTAGATTTAGTTTAGTTTAGATTAATTTGCATATTTGTGTGTTTATTTTGTGTGTTTGATTTTTTGCATTGTATATTTTTGCATATTGTGTGCTTGTGTATTTTCCTGCATTGTTACAGTATGCTGTAACTTTCTGAGTCGAATACTGAATACGGCGTATTAGGCTATTTGACAGTTTTTTCTAGCGAATTTATTACAAGTTAAAATGGACGACCCCAACATTAATTTGGAAGAATATATTAGGCTTAAGGAAGAAATAGCTCGTAGGCGTGGTAAGGTGTATAACTAGGAAACTGCTAAGTATGGTAAGATCTGGTATGATGAAGACGTTCACGACCTTAGATCCGTTGAAACCGAATTCCCAGCTATAGTCTTTAATAACGAGTTATCATCTGAAAAAACACTCTCTTGTGAACCCACGGTAAGTTCTCTTATCAACAATGAAATAGACTTTAGAATATCATTTGACGAATCTGACGATGAAGATTACACGGTAATTTTTGACAAAAACTCGTTTTCTTATAAATTAATTTATGACAATGATTTGAAAATGGATTCGGAAAATGATAATGAAACAATATGCCTTCGTTTCCATCACTCGAGCCAACGGTCAGTTATTTTGATGATTTAGACTTCCTTAAAGATTTTGAAAATGAATTTTTAGCCATTGTTTACAATGATGCTCTAACGTCTAAATCAGATTCCTCAAGTGAACCTGTTGAAATTCTTCATCGTATCGATGAATTTGATTTGAAGGATGAAACATCATTGTCTAAATATGATGAAGAGGAACAAAACGTTTTGTACTTTAATGATCTATTCCTTTTCAACATAATCTATCCCGATGATCTAAAGTCAGATAAGGACAATGTTGATCATGAAATTGATATCAAACAGTCTTCGGGGGGCAATGTAATAAATACCGATGATGGTGCCTATGCACATGGGTCAAATAAGCTTTTGGAAACAAGTCATGATAAATCTAATAAATTTTTCAAAGCTAAAACTTTTATCAAGGAACTAAATGTTAATATCATGACTTGGAATCATCTTAACAAAGGGATGTCATTCATTTTCCTAATCAAGAATTTGTATGTGCCATTTGGCATCCCGTTCGACCCTAAATTGTTTTATAAGGACAGGATTAAATTAGGGCAAGTCTAACTTAAAGACTTTTCTGTAAACAAAAGTGTTTGACGGGAGACAACATGGAATGTATTTTCAATTTTTTTTATTGAGTCTGTCTTCCCAAACTGTCTATATGGCGTATTCAAACCCCATGGATACGGCGTATTGACTATCAGGACGATATCCAGTCTTTATTTTTTTGCAATTTAAAATTTATTGTCAGACTGGTCTATACGACGTATTCATTAAACGAATACAACATATTAGACGACTGACTAGTCAATACAGGTTCTAATACGGCGTATCCTGGGGTATGGATACGGCATATCGACTTCCTATACAGTTTTAGGTTTTTATTTCTAGTCTAACCAGCGAATACACAGAGATAGAAATTGCACTTGTTTTCTTATGCTTAATACATGACCTTTTGAACAAAAACGACAACGTTGGTGGAAGTATTTATATTCTGGAAATCTCGATGTGTTGAAGTCTTGAGAGATCTAAGATGGTTGTTCAACACATTCTTGCTCATATACTCAACTTGGAGAATCATACCGAGCAAACATCAGGGGATTTTCTCGTTCTAATTCTTTTAATTTCATGTTTTTAATATTTAATCTATACAACGATGATGTTGTATAACTTAAGTGGGGGGTGGAAATTAGAACGTTACTTATCCTATTTTTACATTAAAATGCTTAAATTATGCTCAAATTTAAAAAAAAAATTCAAGCATACTTTTGTGAAATTACTAGTTACATAATCCGCACACAATAACCCTTATTAGATATTGTAAGGATTTAACCTTATCCGTTTCTAAATGTCTACCCAAATTCCACAAAAATATGAGTGTATCGGTGATGTTGTAGACTTTAGAACTTGGCTTGGTATATCTATTCGAGATTACAATAATGAGTATTATGGATTTAGATCGATGGAGTAACTTGTTTAAATTGGAAAATTTCTAGGATTACACCCTAAAAGCCTTTATATGTTGTTTTATTAACTAACTACACTGGTTAGTTAAATCCCGTATAAACCCTTTGTTTACTCTCATCTTAAGAGTAAGATACCCCTAGAAAAACCAATAGAGCCAATCCTTTAGGAATAACACTAACTGTTTGTTTCGTTACACCTTTACACCTTAGCCTACCCTGTTAGATTAAGTTCATTTATCAGTAGCTAGCTTCTTAAAGTGTAAAGTATGTATTTCCCAAGTCTTGTGTCAATTTTCTATCTTTGGTATGGTTGGGAAGAAATTTACACATTGCAAATGGGAATGTATAAAGTAGTCAAAACTCATGTATTTTTACTACCAACATAATTATTGGTACGTCCGAAGAATGAAGAAAAACCGAAGGAATTATCCAGAGTTATTATAATCGTGAAGATGGTGAAATTACACCGAGTTTCGTAGTTAGTATAAAAAACGAAAAAATTAGAAAAATCACAACAAAAAAGAGGAGTAAAGCTTGAAGATAATCGTTTCAAAAAAGCTTAAACCGAAGGAATTATATGAAATATCGATTATTCGTTGATACGTCTTATAAGTCAACGATGAAAAGTTTTGTATAAAGTGGTAGATATCTCCACTTGTCTTGTAAAAGTATGTAAAGTATGGGATGATTGGGAGTTTACTGTTACGAGAACGCCAACTTAGGTTGTTGTTTTTTATCAATGACCAAGACATTTGTATATGGTTGTGTCTTTTTCATGGTAACGGTCAGGAAAAAGTATCTAGCAACTTGTGCCTTATATGTTTTGGACTAAGTCTATTTGTTTCATAATTTTTATTTAACAACAATTTATTTCCCTTTCCTAATCATTAACCTTGGGTTTTACTCGAATGAGGATGTGATCGAGTCATGCATGTCTATTCCGTCGCTACGGCCATGTATGCGTGATTCAGCTGCCTTGTTGGTTTATTACTTTCGGTGAAAGTTAGAAGATCCATACCCTATATCATTCTTCATCCTAACCCTTGGTTAAAGTCGAATGAGGATGTGATCGAACACGCATGTCTATTTTGTCATTACAGCCATGTATGTGTGATTCAGCTGCCTTGTTGGTGTGGTACTTTTGGTGAAAGATTGTTAGAAAGATCAACCCTAAGCCTTATAATAAAAAACCTATTTGACCTTTACTCCTTAGCTCTAGTGGTGGAGATGTGTATCCTTGCCAAGCCTATGATAGAATACTCGTCACGACTGAGAAATTGAGCTAATTAGTTACATGTTACCACATAGATTAGTTGAGTGATTTAAGTGTTTTCATCTTCCTATTTCGTGAGGTGTTTGGTTGTGTACTTGTAATTAATAAAATAAATGCTTAAACCAAAAAAATCCTTAGGGATACATTTTCATAAACTTCTAAAGGCTACTTGAGGACAAGTAGGATTCAAGTGGGGGGATATTTGATGACATCAAATAATGTCACATTTATACCATCATTTATCCCATGTAAATTACCCATTTTGTATGATTATTACGAGAATTGGTACTTAATCGTTTGTATTTGAGATTTGCATTAATTATGGAGTAGTTGATGAAGATTAGCTAAAAGTCACGCATTTTGGAGCTTAAATGAAGAGTTCGAGAAAGTCTACTGATCTGACAACCAATACGCCGTATTATTCTAAACCTATATGACGTATCCAAGACTTTAACGAATCAAAAGACCATTGCTTGACTTTGAAGAATACGCCGTATCCACATCAACGATACGTCGTATATAATACTTTGGTCAATGAAGAAGAACCAACTGTTTTACATCAATACGGCGTATCCATCAAGGAAGATACGGCGTATCCGTGCCTGTACTTCACAAGAAACCACGAAGAATCAAAGATCCTATACGCCGTATCCAGGATCCTCTATATGTCGTATCCAAGGTTTATTATACACGAAGATTCTAAAAATGTAACACCCCCAAAATGGGTCGCAGCGGAATATGTTTCGGGAGAGTTCCTTCATAAGTACATTGCATAAGATATGAGAGAACGACCTCTAAATGATTCGTTTGAAAAGTGATCTCGTTGATTTAACCAAAATCTGAATTTGTTATAACGTTGGTTCCAAAGTTTGCATCAATAATGTAAGACTGAAATAATACAACGAGATTTGCTTGTAGAAATCCATGAATGTAGTCTTGTATAGTCTAGACTCCAATGCACATCATGTATGTCAAGCATCTAATTCACCTGAGAAAAACATGCTTAAAAAGTGTCAACATAAAGTTGGTGAGTTCATAGGTTTTTGTAAGTATAAATGTTGAATCAAAGTTTTGTAAAGTATGTATGACCGTTCCAATCCTTGTATGTTCACCAAAATGTATGAATGAATGTTGGAAATCAAAGAGTTGTAAAGTATGCATGACCATTTCAACCCCCAAATAGTCACAAAAAGTTAAGTATAGTTAGACCACCATTGTTCAAGTATGTATTGCCACTTTATTCAAGGCAACGTAAATATTCATGTGTGTATAAAACAATGATTACGATTACTCTAAGTTCATGAAACTATTGTGTAGACTTATATGTATGCCACTTTATTCAAGGCACCATAAGTTTTCATGTTCATGTGAATGTCGTTCTTTGCTCTGACATGCTATAACGTTCGTTTTCCCAGTGATAGCTAATCACCCGAACGGGTCTGTCACACCCAAATAGATCTATTTTATAACATTCGCGCTTACCCTCCAAGTAATTCACAGTTCAATTCGCTTAAGCTAATTCGTAATCATTTGGGTAAAAGTAAATTAATGTCCTTGTTTTTAAAAATAAAGTGAAACAAGCAAAGTATTTCATCCCAAAATAAGTAATTGAGTATGTAGACCAGTTTGTAAAATAAATTGTAAATGCACATGTAATAAATTCAAACCAGTCATGTAAATGGAATTGGTAACAAGCATGTTCTCACCCCAAAAGCTGTAAAGTATGTTAATACAAATAAACCGGCAAAAATGTTTATTTCTATTTAGCGATCTTCGTTGTTTTATTGATGACAAAACTTAAAGTAACATTATGATAAAACCTTCTCTAAAACACAAGTTTTCACAAAATCAAAGTGACATAAAAATGTGTATACATTATCTTATGTTAACCAAAACTATACACAAAAATGCTTTCTAATTTCCCCTCTAATTACATCATGCATGACCTAATCAAATGCGGCAAATCCAAGGGTAATCTCACAAGATTACACAAGATTTTTCAAGATCTTTAGAATCAAAATTCAGATTTGGTTACTGTAGGCCGGTTCCATTGGTTTTGGCTGCCGGTTCCATTCGCCAATGGCACCGGCGGAACCGGACTACAGTACTCTTTTTGGCTATAAATACCAAGCCATTTCTCATATTTTTGCACACTTTCTCACTAAGAAATACTCTCTTATCTACTGATCTTTCTCTCTATTTCTTGCATAATCTTTCTTAGCTTCTTGTAGGTAATTTACTTTAAAGAAGAAATTACCAAGCATTCATCCGAGACAATCAAGTACCAAGTACCTTGCATTCGATCTCCATAACTCCAACAAGATCACATTGCTGAGTCTTGACCATTACTTTATAGTTGTTAGTCCATTCATCATTTGTATATCAAGTATAGTTATGTTGGTTCGATTCTACCGTGTGAAGAATCCGTTATTTAGCTTTGTATTATTAAAGAGGTGTAACCATCATTGTGAGGCTTCTCCGCCGGTCAAAAAGGAGATTGGTGACTAGTGTTTAACAAACTCTTGAGTAGGTGACTCGGGGAGTGGAGTAGGGCAAGGAAGGTGTCCTTGTAGCCGAACCGCTATAAATACTTGTATCCTGGTTATATCTGTCTAACTCTTTCTTTTACTCACTTTTATATTTCACGAACCAAGATCAACATCAAGTCATTTCACACAAAGTTTCAAGCAATATTTTTGAAAAGATAACAATTAATCAAGAAAACTATTCAACCTCCCCCCTTCTAGTTTTCCATAGTGGCCAATGGAACCGACGGAGGACGAAAAGTGAAAATAGTTTTATAAAAAATTCTTTTCCCTTTTTTTTGTTTTATATATAAGTGTATAGTATTTATTTGTATGAGATGACAAAAGTTTTAACAAGTTTTATTTAAGTTGTTGTTTTAGTCATTTGTTTATTTTCGGGTGTGTCACGGGGAGACGATGTGAAAGAAAATGTAATAAAATCATGCCACAAATTCGAAAAAAGAGAGAACATTACGTATATTTCATTTCAACGCACAATGTGATACAAAAGATAGAAAATACAATGGTAATGTAAAAAGCTAAAATAAAGAACACATCACCATACAAAAACTTGAATATCGGATAAAGAAGCATTAGGAGCGAGATGATGATGAGGATCATGAAGGGGCTTAAAATTTCCAAGAGGGTTTCTATAGGTGATGATGATCGGTAGGTTTGAGTGAGAGAGAAAATAGAAAGGTTTGATTTTTGAAATGGATAAGAGTGGTAGTGGAAGAGAGGAGTTTATATAAATATATGGTGGCCGTTTGGTTTTATTGGGTTTTGTGAGTAAAGGTTTGAATTTTAAATAAAGAAACTTAATACCCGAAATATTACTTTTAGACAACATGACCCGGATAGCTAATACCTAGTCGAGAGGATTTTACGGAAGAGACGAGTAAGGTGTGCTAAACCGATTATTTATGAATCCCAAATATTCAATTAGAGATAAGCCCAAAACAACTACATTACAAAGCCCATAACACATTCTAATAATCACATAACATATACTCGATAATCAAATATGAAGACAAAGTATTGAATGCATACCTTTCAGCGCTTAAGACCGATTTTGCGAGATATTGAATCCCCATGGATTCATGAGCAAATGATTCGAACCAATGTCGATTCTGTGACTTTTGTTCCAAGCCCACGGTATAAGTTTTGATTGATTCGAAAATAGTATGTATATTTTATTTTTGAAAAATATATTTGAGAAATTAATGGGTTTTAATTTAAGCTTTTATTTTAATAGATGGACTATTACTCTAAAGTGTTTTTGGCCCAATAAGAAGTATATGTTATAAAAACATCACTGTGAGTCCAGTTCCCTCAGCTAGAGCTGGTCGGTTCTATTCCTCAATGGAACCGGAGGAACCGTCCTAACAGACCTAAGTCTGAATCCGAGCCCAACTAAAAGTTTGAAATTTGGCTATATGTTTTGACTAAAATACTTGTATTACAACCCATATAGATGAGAAGTTAGAATGTACCTTTTCAAGATGTGACTTTTTATGGTAACGGAATTCCGAAGATGACGTCAAGAATCCGTCATCATTTTTTATGATCCGCCGAGCTTTCTTAAGGAACAAAAGAGATGATACACATAGATCTAGAATGATTACTATATCCCAATAATTCATTGTAGTTTTTGAAACTCATTTGATTAGTTTTTAAATATTTAAAATACATTATATTTTAAAGTCTTTGGTAACCTGCTCTGATACCAATTGTGAAAAACTAGGGGGGGGGTTGAATAGTTTTCCCAATTAAAATGGCGATTTAAAATCTCTTTGTTAACTGTTTGGTGGGTTATTAGATCTATGAATTAGTATAATATACACACAGAATTAATCGAGAAATTCAAGACATAAAAGCAAAGGATGTGTGACACAAGTATTTATAGTGGTTCGGCTACAAGGTCTCCTTCCTTGCCCTACTCTACTCCCCGAGTCACCTACTCGAGAGTTCGTAATCACTAGACACCAAACTCCTTCAATCGACAGAGAAGCCTCACAACGTTGCTTACGGTACTAAGCTAAATATCGGGTCCTTTCATAGAAGAACCAAAATACTGTGTCCTAATCATGGAAGGACAAACCCCACAACACTTACCATTAATATAAATGCTAGGTTCTAACAAACATAAAACCGACCTCACAATATACAACTGAAATCCTAACTTTCTACTAACTAGTTTTTCACTATACATTCTTGACACATTACAATGATAGATTTATAGGAATATGATGAATGTAATAATGACTCAAGATCGGTATATAGATCTTCATGAGATGGGAGATACTTGCAACAATCGAATCTTGAAGCTTGATCGCGTATTCATAAACCGGTAAATCTTCTCCTATTAAGAAAATTACCAAAACTCTAGTATGATGAAAGACATGATCTGAGATCAGAGGTTAGATGAATATGAGTGAAAAAGTATGAGAGAATGGATGATGAAAACATGAGAAATGGCTTGGTATTTATAGGCCTAAACTAGTACTGTAGCACGGTTCAGCTGATTCCATCTGTAGGATGGAACCGGCCGGTATAAGCCTATGGAACCGGCTAATCTGTAGCCCGGTTCTACCGGTTCTGGGAACCGGCCAGTGTAAAGACATGAAATTGGCAGTCTGACACTTGTGTAGCACGGTTCTACCGGTTCTGGGAACCGGCTAGTGTAAATCCATGGAACCGACTTTCTGACATAATTCGAGTTTTAGATTGCAAAAATCTTTAGAATATTTTGTGTGATGTCACCTATGATGTAACCAATATCAAAAATGATATTTTTATTTTATAGAAATGCGGTAAAGAAAAACTTTAAGATTATTTTGTTAATTCTAAGTATTTACTTATTTTGAAAAAAAAACAAAGTGTATATATATATTTTAACCAACATGACTAAGTTGATTAAAATATTTCATGCATGTTTTGATAAGAGACTGTGTTTTCTGGTAATGCAAAGTAGTAATGATGTATGATGCAAATAATGAGTATGATAAGAGAAGAGTGATAATAGTCGAGTTAGAAAACTATTGGTTTAAAACGAATAAACTCTATTTTCTACTTCTGGTGATTTTATGATTGTCATCGAAAAAACACGGATAGATCGTTAAAATATAAATAAACGTTTTTACAGTTTATTTGTATTAACATAAATGATCTAAGTCCTTAGTTACTTAATATTATATGTTGGTGACTGGACACAGTAAATAATGAATAAATATTCATTATCTAACTGTCATCTAACAGTTATGGGTCTCACTACACTCAAACATCCCACTAAGCATTTAATGCTCACTTCCACAAACACTATCCCTTCCCAAAACGTCCTTTCACTTCCCACCTAATCCGTTATCCCCACGTTATGCTTGCAAAAGTGCATGAGACAATAACGGCTACACAGTTGCCGAAACATAAAGGATTGTGACAGTCGTAGGTGGTGGTATTTAATGCGGACACCAAATCATTTTCATAATTATTTTTCAAAAAAATAAAATTTTTTATAAATAAAATCTTTTCACATCCTCACCTATAAATACCTCATCAAAACAACAAACACACACAATATCTTTTCAAAGCAAAAAAACTCTGCAAAAATTTTCTCTCATGAAAAAGTTGTGTGTGTTCTTTATTATCTTGATAAAAAAACCTTCATTTCAAACCATTTTCTTGTTCTAATCTAACACACACAATATCTTTTCAATAGGCAAAAAAATACTCTGCAAAAATTTTCTATTGTGAAAATAGTTTGTGTTGTTCTTTATTGTGTCTTGATAAAAAAAAGCCTTACTTTCAAAACGCATTTTATCTTGCTCAAAGTAAGACGTCAGCGATTGAGGTTATCTAACTTAGTGTCCATCGTCTTGATAACATATCAAAACTACGCCAGCGATCTTAGTTGGATTTTTTCTTGTTTAAGTACGCGTCACCGATCTGAGTTATCCTGCTTAGTGACCATCCGTCTTGATAACATATCAAAACTCACGCCAGCGATCTTAGTTGGATTCGACTTTGTGACCATCTGGTTTAGATATTTCCATCGTCCTTTTCAAAAATACAAACTTTCAAAATGGCATCAACCCAAGCAATCAAATATGCCCCTCAATGTGGTAAGATAATTGTTGAATCTGTCTAGTTTTTAAGTAACAACTTTGTGGGAAATTTCAACTACCCGTAAAGTGTCCCAGCCTACAAAGATATTTTCAAATTTTTAATAAACCGTTCTCTAGCTGAGGCTTTTACAAAAACACCCTCAGTGTTATACCAAAACTACCTCAAGGAGTTCTGGTGTACTGCTGTGGTTGAAGACCCAAACCCACCAACTAACTCTGAGGCTTGTCCTCTAAAAGAGTTTATAATCAAGTTCACTGTGAAGAATGGCCAAATGCCATTGAACTTAGACTTTAAGACCTTCTGTAAAACCACAAGACTTGAATATAACAAAGGCAACTATATTTCTCATCCTTCTCTTAAGGTTGTTAAAGCTGAACTTGAAAATATTGCCACTAATGAGGCACTGGTACAAAAGACCCTAGTGATTAAGTCATCCTTTCTTGTGGTTTGGAGGATCTCGCTAAATTTTGTCATTCAGGTCCTCGGCGGGAATCATTTCTCTATAAAATAGGTGAATTCAGTTCAATAGTTGATCGTCTTTAGTCTCCTTACAGGGACTAAGATCGACATCGGAGAGATCATCTTTAGTGATCTCGTAACCAGTCTCATGGCCAAGTATAGGCAAGGATATGTTTCATATCCTAGATTTGTCTCATGTGCCTTAGAAGAGTTATTGTGTGACAACTATCCATAGGACCAAAAATTTAGGAGTCTTCCTAACATCCTGAGTCAAACTAATTTTACTGAGAACCATCCAAAGTCACCCCAATTGAATTAACGGCCTCAATGATTAATGTCATCAATCTTGAATCCTCAGTAACTCCACTTCCTTGTTCTGAAAAGAAAGGGAAGATGAAGAAGTCTCAGACTGTAACTCAACCCAAACCCAAGTCATAGGGCCTTGAGGCTTCCGGAGCACTACCTTAAAAGAATAAAAAGTCCAAGTAAAAAGTACCAGAGACGTCAACGACCCTCTGAGGCCTTGTTAATACCAGTATCAAACCACCTATGTGAGAATGGTGCCAACGAGAACGATCTGATAAAACCTCAGTTAGTGTCACCACCCAGTGAGAAGGTGCCAACGGAGGACTCTGATAAAACCTAGTTAGTGTCCTCATGCCAAAGTACTCATCTCCAAGATATAGAGGGAAACACACAACTAGCTATTAAGGGATTCCATTCTCAACTCGATGAGGGCAATCGCAAATCAAATCCTTTGCCTGAGGGTAAACCGACTAATGCCAAAGACCTAGGGGGAAACAAATAATCCACTGGTATGTGATCGCCTTCCACTCACCCTGATGAAGCGACTAGCAAAACCCAGCCTTTACCTAAGGTGACAAACATCGACCCCAATGACTCCAGAAGAAACACACAACTTGCTGATAGGGGTTAGCAGCCTAAAGTCTTGGTTACAGATCAATTAGGGGTCAGCACTGAGTACCATGTGGATAAAACCTAATCCACTCGATTTGAGGTGTCGGACCCTGACCACAACAAAGGCAAGACTTCTTCTGAAGTAGAGCTGGATATTGATACCCTTGTAACAATCCGTATTTTTATGTCATTTTACGTCAATAAATATTCACTATTTATTTTAAACTTTTACGCGTTCACTTTTAATTTTAAATCGTTTAGTTAAATCGCGTAAACTAAAAATTAACATTCAATGTAAACGGACATCAAACAAATAAAAGTTTACATCAAACAAGTGTTATATTATTTTTACGAAGATAATTTTTTACTTTTCATATTTTATTTCTATTGGTTACGTAAAACGTTTACGTTTCGCAATAAAATACAATTATGCATGCATGGAAGCATCTATACCTATCTATACTTCAACAAATACCCACAATTATACCCAATACCCAAAAATTATATTAATTCTACACCAATTATATATAGGGCCGAATCTAGTAAGAGAAAACACAAAACAAATTCAAATTTTACTTCTTGAAATAATGCACATGCTTAAGTACCATATCTTACACTAAGGTCACTTCTAATCTCAAGTAACCAAGCACTCTTTTGTCCTCCCCCATTTCTAGACATGCCTCCTCCTAAGGAGGAGGAGGAGAGCACTTGTACCTTAACCACAAAACCACTACTAATCCCATGGTTTTATGACATAGTTTAGGTGTTGACTTGTCAACCAATGCAAGACTCTAGCACATGGGATCCTTCTATAAATACCACACTATAAACACATTAGGGTTCATTCATTTCTTTCAAGCCTCTAAAAATTGTCTTCTTCTCCTTCTTGCTCTCTATAACCCACAGTTACAAACACCCCAAATAAGGTGTTCATATCTTTGATTTTCCTTCAAATACAAGAGTTCTAGGTTGATTATTTATCATATCTAAGGTGTTTTGAAACATTGATTCATTGATTAAAGGGTTATTAAAGATTTAAGAGTTAGGGTTCAAGGGTTTCTTTTGATTTTCATGATCTAGGGTTTATTGGTTTAGATCTTGTGTTTCTCTCTTGTTTTTCATATCTTGTAAGTATTTCTTGATCATCTTCCTTGACTCTTTCTTTGTTCTTGAATCCTTGTTAAGTTATGACTCCATGTGTTTATAAATCCTTTGTAAAAGAAAATGAAATGAGGTCTTGTTATCTCTTGTAAAAATGAAAGTAATATGTTAACAGTTTTGTGATTTTGGTGGGATGAGTTGAAAAGTGTGTTGAAACAATGATGAGGATGGGATTAGGATAGTTTAAGTATGGTTTTATTGTTGGTTTAGTTGTGAATGGAGCTTAGGATAGATTAAGCACTATAGTGTAGTTTGGGTTAATTTTTGAAAGTGTTTTGACATTAATTGTTTGCTGTCCAAAATTAGTGAGGAGGTTAAGGGGTGATTAAAAATGTTTTAAAATGTTAAAAGTCTAAGTTTATGGTAGTTAATGATTCCCTGATCTTTTTGATATATAGAACGTTAAAAACGGACTTAAAACGACCTAGTTATGACCAAATAAAACTTGAAACATTTTTCGGCATAAAGGGTAACCTTAGGTGATCAGATCAGCAGCTTAAACGGGCGTTTCGGAGCAACACGAAATTTGTCCGGAACGAGATTTTACTAAAGTTTGCGAACCGTTTAGCTTAAAAGTCAAAGACGAGAGACATTTTTACCACGAAACGGAAAAATAGATTTTGTTGAAACATCCTAAAATATGCTTGCTGATTGGAATTTCAAATGGGGATTTTGGACACTTTCAGGCTTATTTGAGCTTTAAAAACACAGGCGAAACATATAATAACACTTATATAATAATTAGGAACAATAGAAACATCATAAGTATATTTTCAGGAAAGCGTTGAGGTTTCTAAATATAGTAAGGGTTCATATTAGCGGGATAGACATATAGGGTAAGCGCTTGAGTATCGTTAGAGCATTTATGGAAGTATAGATTTAGCAAATATAGGGGACGGTATTAACGTCCGAAAATCTTAAACTTTCTTAAAATGGAAACTTTCTAAAAATGGCAACTTTTGGATAAACGTCGGGACTTAATGAAGAACTTTATATTTTTATTTAGTCACGTTTTGTTAAATAAACTAAATCACAAACACACATAGATGTCTTTCCTTTTATAAGCGTTTCATACAATATTTCGTATATTTTCCTTTTTCCTAAGACGCGTCATTTCTTTAGGCCGCGGCTAGGATTGTGTACTCATTCTTCCCTTGTTTGATTATCGTACACTCATCGTTGATTAAGGTGAGTTTATAGCCCCACGTTTTAATATTTTTACATATACTTTAACACTTTTTGGGGTGAGAATACATGCGCATTTACAAATTGTTATATACTTGATTTCATAACTTGTTTACCTACTCGTTTACATACACGTTTACAAAATTGTTTACATACTCATTACAAACTCGATTACAAACTCATTTACGTGATTGATTACAAACTCTTTTGCATGAACGTTTACAAACTCATTTACATGATTGATTACAAACTCGTTTACATACTCATTTACATATCTCGTGGTGGAATACATTGCTTGTCTTCAATTTTGTACGCAAGTACACTACTTTACTTTTGAAATGATTGTGGATTAGCTTAAGGGGCATGAACTGTTAATTACGATTGGTAGGCGCGAGTGTTATAAAATAGATCTATTTGCACGTGACAACCCCGTTCGGGTGAGTAGCTCTCACTAGTTTGACGGATTGAACTAACGAACGTTATACCATGTCGGAGCATTGAACGACACTTACTTGAACATTTACAGTGCCTAAAAAGATTGTCATACATTACAAGTCCAAGCCTCAGTATCATGAACTTAGTGTAATCGTAATAACATTTTCGTGACTATTGTATATGTTACAATGGTCACACACATCTTATGAATCTTTGATTTCCAACATTTATACTTACGTTTTTGTGACTATTATAAGGATTGAAATGGTCATACACACTTTACAAATCTTTGATTTCCAACATGCATACTTACATTTTTGTGACTATTATAATGATTGAAATGGTCATACAAACTTTATAAACCTTTGTTTTCAACATTTATACTTACATAAACATATGAACTCACCAACTTTATGTTGACACTTTTAAGCATGTATTTCTCAGGTGAACAAGCTACTTGACATAACTGATGTGCATTAGAGTCCAAACTTTACAAGATTACTTTTCAAACGACACGTTTAGAGGTCGTTCTCTCACATCTTGTGCAAAGGTACTCATGAAGTAATGCTCTGGGTAAACATTTTGTTGCGACCTATTTTGGGGGTGTTACAATATTTGCTTAGAAGTCATAGAATATTTGAGAAATGACATGTTTTAAACATTTAGAAACTCTCGTCGAACTTTATTTACATCCGCTTGTCATTGTTGAAAGACATTTCTAGGGACGTTAATATTATCGATTCTGAGAGACATGTCAGACAAGAATATTTTTGGTATTTTTGAAAAAAATTTGATTTTGTATTTTGCTTTTATAGATTTTATATTTTGCTTTTCTAATAAATATATAGAAAGGCTTTACTGATAAATACTTTTAAAAAAATTGATTTTGTATTTTGCTTTTATAGATTTTATATTTTGCTTTTCTGTGGAGTGAAACTACGCATACCAAGGCGACGAACCAAGTAGTTAAACATTTCTTGTGAAAGGGCTTTTGTGAAAATGTCGGTCAGTTGGTAGTCGGTCTTAACAAAATACAGTTTAATCGTACCATGTTACACGTGCTCCTTTATGAAATGGTAGTAGACAACGATTTGTTTAGTTCTTGATTGTTGGACCGGGTTGCAATATATGGTTATGGCTGAATTTGAATCACAATAAGCGGATAGAGACACATATTATGCCTTTGTGGCTGATAGCGATGTACTGTCTTGTTTTTTCGAGGACCATTTCACCAATTTTTCTCCTAAGAATTGCGTTCCTCCTGAAGTACTCTTGAAGGTGTCCTGGCATCCTGCATGATCAGCATCTGAAGATGCATTCGGTTAAAACCTGGTGTCCTTCGTATATCAAAGACCCATATTAACGGTTTTGTTTAACCTCCTTGAGGTGCTTCTCGGTTGGTTTTGCCTGGTATCAAGCACATAAACAAGTACGATGTAAAATGTCCGGTCGGCTTGGCATTAGATACACTAAGGAACCGATCATGCTATGATATTTTGTTGCATCCATGGGATTCCCATTCGTATCAAGATCATGTTTGGGTGAAGTCGCCATTGGAGTACCAATGGGATCACATGTTGGGATGTGCTCATGTCATACGTATATTTATACGTCTAGGAATATGTGATCCTACGAGGGGTCACACACAATATACACTTAGATATCATTCTATTGGTATGTATATAATAATATAGGTGTATATTTATTATATATGTATTTAATATATGATCCAATGATAGAATACTAAACGGTCGTTAATTAGTTCGTTTACGACTAATTAACTATCATGTTTTTTAATTAATGTGTAATTAAAATTATTATACATAATAATTAGTAAAGTCAAAAAGTCAACACCAAAGGTGTGTTTGGTTGTTGAGTTCGACTGGCCAAGAGAGGGAAAGAAGAAAAACTAGTTTATCCCACATCGATGGGATATGTAAACTTGGGAGAACTATATTTACTATAAATAAAAGGGTCTCTAGCTCTCATTCCTTGTACCATCTTTTTCTCTTCTTCTTCTCTTGTGGTCGAACGAAACAAACACCCCACGAAGGGAGTTTGAACTTTGATGAAGTTCTGGTATTCTTAGTTCATTGGTTAGCATTCGGGTGATATTCTATAACGTGTAGTGTATGACGCATAGAGGTTGTCTACTTTAGAACTTCATGAAGGTTTCGGTATTTGCACGGGTTTAAATACACGTGCGTATTCTTAAAAAGCTCTGGTTCTTGATTTAGCTTATTTTGCTAAAAGGTACGCTTTCAGTTTATTATTTATGTTAATTATAGTTGCTATATGAGATTTATTCTGTTGTGTAACTCGTAGAATATTATGTGTAATATTAGGTTATAAGATAATGATTTCCAACAGTGGCACCACGAGCCGTTAGTATAGCTTTATAATTACATAAACAACGGTAAAAACGCTTAAA